>CM063509.1:123699813-123727313 GCA_032207245.1 Pardosa pseudoannulata | reverse complement strand
ATTTCTTGATTTCTACCTCGGACCCTCGTTTGGCCCAGTCAGGGGTGATAACATAACATAACATATATATACATGTACATATATATATATATATATATATATATATATACATTTGGTTTTGGTTTGGTTTGGAGCGCTACGATCTACTGTTTTGCACACGAGAGCTAATGAGACCGGGACCTACTGCTTAAAGCCGAATCCGAACGGCTACGAACACCCATGCCATCAGCGGGATTCGAACCCACGAACTCTGGTTCCGAAGAGCAGCGCTCTACCACTTGGCCATCGTTCGGCCGCATATATATATATATATATATATATATATATACACACACACACACACACACACACACACACACACACACACACATATATATATATATATACATATATATACACATATATATACTTATATATATATACATATATATATATATATATATATATATATATATATATATATATATATATATATATATTTATATATATATATATATATATATATATATATATATATATATAAAGATTTTTTTCCCCGAAAATTTGAAAAGAATTTTCGAAAATAGTTGTTGGTTTTGAATATTAAAAAAAAGGTTTTTTTAAAACCATCTTTCGCTTCAAATGAAAAATATATGGATGAATTTTGAAGATAATCAGAAGGTTTCATATCTTTTCTCACCCTTCTTTTTTGACCCATCCATAAATATTTTTTTCTATCGAAGAACAGTAATAAAGTTATGTGATTTTCTTTTTTAAAGCAATAATATTAAAATTTAAATTTATGTATTCAGATTAAGAAATCGAATTTTTGATTTCTAGATAACCGACACACACATTGATATGTGTGTTTGTATTAAATTTATACAGAAAATACTTATATTTGCAACTCTATAATGAGTTCATACATGTTAGAACATATTATATATCGATATTTGGCAATCGATAAATCACAATATTAAAATTCAGATAATATCCAGCTCTAGTTGTAGCATCCAGAAATTAACCTTAATGTAGTTTTTATTTTAAAATTAGTAGCGTATACTTTTTCAGAAAATTTTGTAGGATGTTCAGAAATTTTTTTCTTACTTAGAATCACCCATGCTTTAACAGTCTCATTAATTTTTAATTTTTTCTTATTGAATTTATGGTTATTTTTAAATGTTTAATTGTCAATTTATTTAACATTACAATTTTAATTAATTTCTAATTTGTGATTCTTAGTAGATAAATAGGCAGATAAAGTAGATAATATGTAACAATATTTTAATATGTAGTATAATTAACTATTAGGGAAGAGGAGAGGGCGTTCGAAATATTTTTTTCTCGTAAAAGGGGCGGTGGTCCACAAAAACTTGGAAACCTCTGTTGTAGAAGTATCTTTTCTTGCGAGCTGAATCCCAGAGAAAAATTTATAGTTGCATGCAAACATCATTGGCGAATAGAAATTCGCGATTCAATTCTAACGAGTTTGAAGAAATAGAATATCCGTTTCCAGAGAAAAACAAGCTTTAATTTAGAATACTGTAGGTAGAAATGTTTTCGGAAGAGACCAGCTAAGATTATATGCTCTTATTTGTGAAATTTAGTTGAATGAAATTTTAGATAGTGTTACATATGCAATTACCCTCATGTTCGAAATTAAGAGAATTTGCATATTTTGTCGAATTTTAGGAAAAGAACTCGCCGAAATATAAAACCACTGCTTCGAGACAAAGACTGCTACCATATTACAGTCGACCAGTGGCGTGCGGTCCATATGTGCAGGGTGTGCAGTGCACAAGCTGGCAAAATTATGAGAGACAATAATTTTCTGCACTTATGTCTATCTATCTTTATATGGTATATAATAAATATTATTTATAATATATTCAAATATTATGTTGATTTGCTTGCTTGTATTCCCACAGTGCGTGTGGTACTAGGTGCTGCACCACGTAGCGCGTTCAAAAGCAAACGAACATAAGAAATTTTTATGTGTACACACTGTGCACTAAGACTATCACGCTTTATATGTATGGTCTACTGGAGAAGAACAGCATACTATGGCACTAAGACAAGTGCAGCTATTTTCCTGCACTTGGCATTCAGAATCATCCGAAGGTACGGTTTATTAAGCGTTGTATTAGAGAGGGGACTTACGTGCTGAAGCGCTTTTGGTTTTTTTTAACCGTTTAACTGGCCATACGATTTTGCAAACGGTTAATGTTTAAATTTATATATTGTAAGATTTTGTTTTCATGGAAATATAAAAGAAGTATTTCATCAATATAAAAAGGGAAATGTTTTAGTGTGGTAAATTAATTTCGGCGATGTATTCTATTTATAGAAATAATTCGCTGAAAAACAATTTTGTTTTGTTAGGCAAAAAAGAAATGAATTCTAACAGAACAATCCAAATTTTACCACTCACTGTGTTTTACAGGCAGTATATAAGTTATATCAGTAACACCATATCCCTGGTTTTGTTTTTAAAAATTGTGAAGATGTTTTTCGCAGAATATATGATTTCCAAATGTTAAAAACAATTAATAAATATAATTTAATCCACTGACCGAACGAGAAACAGTTCGGTCTATTTCGCCAACGTGCAGTGAAATCCTCTGCACGTGGACTAGACTTTCGGTTTGTCTGCACCGATGAGCATCCTGATGAGGCACCGCAGCGGCGGGCGTCGTGTGGTGCTACGCTTGCTAAAAATATAAGTTTTTCGTGGAAATATAAGCTTTTTGTTATTTTATTAGTAATACGGATAGACGTATGGATTTTGTGTACAAATGAATAATAAACGTTAAGGAAGTGTTTAATGTGCATTTTTATGGTTTTATTATTATTATTGTTGTTGTTGCTCTCTGCACACCCTGCATGAACACGTACCGCACGCCACTGCAGTCGACATACGTCACTAGTGACTTCCGCATCCTAATGACGTCAGAAATCGCCAAAGATGGGTATTTGGGACCAAAAATTTCCCTCTTTGGCAGCATTATGACTCAGAAGTTACTAGTGGCATATGTCGACCATAATATGGTAACTTCCAAAGGTTCAAACCTTGTACGTCAAATACGTAAGCGTACATACGTGTGCATGGGTGACAAAACACGCACTTTGTTCGCTAGCACAGCTCGCCGGGTAACTCTGCCGGTCGCATGTAAAGTGCCATAGATCTCTTTTGGTCAACGAATTTCTATAAAGTGATGATGTTTACCGGATGGATTGGGCCAAGCATATCACCAGATCTCAGCCCTATAGACCAGGGGTGGGCACATATTTTTAAGAGCGGGCCAAAATGAAATTTTCAAAATGTCTCCCGGGCCGGAGGACTAAACCGCGTACGCTGTGCACACGCTAATGTTTTGGTTGGAGTATTTTCCCTGCCCAAAAAATTTTTTTGACAAAAACACTATAAGTATCATTTTAAAGCATTTGGAGAAATTTGACTATTAATAAAAGATAATAGTAATAATAAATTGTCTTACTAAAGTGTATATGCGAGCAATTTGTGCCCAGTAAAATATGTCACGTAATTTTTAAAGAAATAGGATCCATTATATTAAATTAATGGCCATTAAATAAATCAGTTAATGAAAGATTTTATTTTGATATTTATTTATATCTCTACGATACAAATTATTTCATTTTGATCATAGTTATTACATTTTTATAATTATATTACATTTTGTAAATACAATAGTGAATAGAATTATTAAAAGAAAAGACAAACATCAAACGTTAAAATAGAATAGTCGTAGTTAATGTGAAACGTAAAATCTGGAATGTTCATTTGATATTATTTCTTCAAAATTTGTGTGCAAATCACTTGTAGCAATTCTTAATACCGAGTGTAGATTTTCGTCAGTAATTTGTGATCCATATTTATTTTTTCGTGTATATTTCGTGTAAAGGATTTTTCAATGGGCCGGATAAAGTAAGCAAAAAGGCCGAATCCGGCCCGCGGGCCGGCTTTTGCCCACCTCTGCTATAGACCATGTGGGTCGCTCTGGGGAGGGCAATTGCTACTCGCCACCCCCTCCGAAAATCACCAATCAGGGCCTGAAAACAGCTTTGCTGAACAAGTGGAACCAATTGTTTCAAAATTTTATAAACTACCTTATTTCGAGTAAGAAATTACACTGCGAGGCCTGTATATTTGTAAAATGGAACCATTAACCCATTTTTTTTGTTACGTTCTTCAATCGCTGTTTCATACCGTCTGCCTCCAATGAGTGATATACACGATCCTGCATGTGTATAACTATCTAAGGGTTATTTGTTTTGTATTATATCAATGTATATGCCAGTTAAATTTCGTTTTGGCTTGTGAGACTATAATTTTTACTGAAATACCAATAACTTTACAAATCTTATGCAATAGGCATTCTTTTCTTGGCTGAAAACATTGATCATACACCCATTTTTTATAATGCTAATTGATAAGATATAGAGGGTTAATTAATAATAAAAACTATTTATTTTTACATTAATTAAATAAACAGTTTAAAAAAATTGTATTTGAAAATGTTTGTTTTTACTTTAATATTAAAATGCAATACTGTAAACTCAAGAATTTTAGGGGAAGGGGGATTGTGACCATGGGGAAGCTGCATCTCAAGCAGGCTCTTGCAGCACTAAAGTTTGCAGGGGCACCTTAACCAGGGAGATGATAAAATTTAAAGTAATATAATTTTTACAAATCTAACACAATAGAGTCCTTTTCTTGACTGAAAGCACTGATCATAGTCAGTTTGGTTTTATAATGTTAGTTAATCATAAAAAGTAAAAGGCTAGTTAATAATAAGAAATATTTACTTAAAAATTAATTAAACATGCAATTTAAAAAAAATTATATTTGAAAATTGTTTTATTATTTTAAAAATAATTTTTTATTTTATTGAATTCACTTATTTTGTACGGATGTCCCTGGTCACACAAACATTTCATGTTTTCTATCCTTAAACTTTCTTCTCGTTTCTTTTTATGTGTCATTTCCCCTGTTAGCTCCTTATATTTCTGCTTGACTTCATTTTTGTGTTTATTGAAAGAAATCACTGGATTAGAGGGTTCGGCCTATACCTACTGGGGTGATAGTTTCATTCCTTTACTTCCATTAATAACTGAAGAACTTAACGATAATTTCGACATAGCAAAGAAAACTTTGAATTATCTTTCTAAATGAATTCAATGGGATTCTAAACTGCATTCACAGTATCGGGAGACTTAAGAAGAGTATGAAGTTAAACAAATTACTCAGCGTGTACCTGATAATTCTCAGCCAAAAAACAAACCATTTTTTTACCTGCCTCTTAGAGTACTTTACAATTCTAGAAAATGAAAAACTTACTGATTCCGTCATATGACGGGCTATATGCTAGTTTAATAATAAGGAGTAAAGGGTGCTGCAAGATATAAAACATAATGTGCCCAGATGATTAAGGGTGGCATGTTAGTATATGCAAGCATATGCAAGCTTTTACATGCTTAAGCAATGCTAGATGCTTCAGCTGGAATTTGATAAAGAAAAGAGTTAAGTTTTTATGCATATTTTCTTATATGTTAAGGTAATGTTGTATACTATCCAAATACATTTGCAGGGTTCCCACGGTCCTTAAAAGTCCTTAAGAACTTAGTTACTTAATTAGATAAGTCTTAGTTACTTATTTGACAAATAAATAATCTTTCGTATACTTAAAAGGTTTAAAGTATAAAGTCAGCTGCCCTTTCCTAATAGCTAACAGTCATGCAGATTTTAATTAAACGAAGCATGGAGGGTGGGGGTTTGTAGATATTTCAGTTACTTATGGAAGTTTAATTTTCCTTGCATTCAATGTAATAGAAAAGTCTAAAACTTTCTTCTTTCCCAGGCAATGTCGGGTATAATCAGCTAATATATACACACACACACACACACACACACACACACACACATATATATATATATATATATATATATATATATATATATATATCAGTCATTTTTAAACCCTCAGAAAGTACTGTTTATAATGTTTTTATTCACAATTTATTTTTTTTATTTTTGATTTGTACTTTAGTTGTACATTTTTTCTAAATTAGTTTTTGTCAAATAGATTTATCTTATATTAATTTTTAAGCATTTTTAAAAACTTAATTCTGAAATATTGTAGTGCATTTATTGAACATGCCTTGTCTGGTTCATAATCATTAAAATATGTTCCTCAGGGGATAGGGTTATGCCGTTATGTCGTGTATTTCAAGTAGTTCCTTATAAAATATTACTTTGGTCCTTAGAAAGTCCTTAATTTTTGTTGTGGAAAAGGAGCGGGAACCTTGATTTGTTACTCCTATAAAAGAAAACTAATATATGTTTACATTTTTCCAATTACAGTATTTAAATTTTTAATGTTGCCTTAACTGTTTCTCTGATAGTATCTTGTCTAAAATTGAGTTACAAAGATACTCAGCTAAATGAGTTTTTCAATTTGTATGTTTAAGGGACTTTCATAGTGGTCCAAGAAATGGATTTTCAGAATTTTATATCAATAGAGAATTTCTTTTCTGAACAAAGTTACACCAAAATGTAGTAATAATATAAGTTTTGGGATTAATGTTAATAAGAATAATAATACTGTTTGTAAGGATTGTCAGTTCTTTGTGTATATGTTGCAAATTTCATAGTTATATAAAATAATTTTTTCTGGTTTTTTTCTCTGTTAACATTTCATATTTATGATCAAAAATATAATTAAATAATTTTAAGTAAACATTTCAGTTACAGTTAGCAATTTTATACTTACAAAATTAAAATTTATGTTGTATAAACTGTATTAAAATTTCAAAGGGCTTTACCTCAAAATGTTGTTTTTGTAAATTGCACATTAAATTACTATAAAAGTATTTTAGATGCAGCCTTGAAATTGTGTGCTTTCTTAAAGGTTAGAATTATCAATAAGATAAAACTATTGATTATAGACAATAGAACTGAAAATTTTCCTTTAGCTATCTGGATCCAATGTAAGATTAAATTATATTTAGTTTTGCATACTTAATGGTGAATTAGTTTTTATAAAATTGAGCACTGAGGCTTTAGTTTAGATCATTAATTATGACAATGTCCTTAATTTAAAATAAAAATTATATTGATTGTATGATATATGCAAAAGATAATTTGTACTCAATGATATAATTTGAAGGCTGAATTGGATAAAATTGTTTTTAAACTGCATATATTTTTTATATATGTGCTAATATTTTTAAACATCTAAATCCTTACAAATTTAGCAACACTAACAATTTAGAATTTTTATAATTATTCAAATTTCAAAGGATTTCCAATTTGTGTTAAATATATTGCATTTAGAATTGGGTAAAGGTGTGTGAATTATATCAATTTATATTTAACTTAATAAGTACATTTGCATGAATTGTCTCAACACTAGAATTACGGAAAGGGTCATTTTGACACTTAGCGAACTTTTATCTCTGACAGCTCTTCTATTTTTTTTTTTTGCAAATATCTTAATCCTTTCTTGACTTTTCCTAAATCATTGTGATTTACGAAATAGTAAAGATTTCAAGAAAATCGTATTTTTATTTTAGCCCTAACAAATGATTATACCTAGAAATACGGCAGGCTATATACTGATGTTGAAGACAAGTGTAAACTTCATAATGACTTATTCACTATTTTATTAGAAGAACTGGAAGCATTCATAGCGTTGTTGTACGTAAGGGGGCATTAGCCGCCAAGGGCTTACCAATTCTTAGTTTGTGGTCCAAGACTTGGGGACCAAAGTTTTTTCATGAAACTATGAGTAGAGATAGGTTTCCGGAAGTTATGAAATTTCTTCGTTTTGAAAATAAACTAACAAGGCCTTCACGTTTGCAGGGTGATAAATTTTACACTAATATCCGAGGTATGGAATACTTTTATAGAAAACTGTAAGCTTTGCCACAAACCAAATGAAAATATTACGTTTGATGAACAGTTATTCCCTACAAAAACAAGATGCTGTTTTTGCAGTATATGCCCAAAAAGCTAGATAAATTCCTAATAAAATATTGGCTAGAAGTAGATGTTAGGACAAAATACTTATTTAACGGATTTCCATATTAAGAAAAAGACGAAAGGAGACCAAGTGATCAAAGTTTAGAAGAGAACGTAGTAAATCGTTTAATTGATCCTACATACCTGCAAAGTCTGTGTATTTTTAAAAAGAAACTGTAGTTGTCATAATTTGCGTTATTTTAATTTATTTTTCAAAAAATATATTCATATAGAGAAATATGCGGATTTTTTATCAAGGGGTCAAAATGACAACCGCCATAATTCTAGGTATACAAAGATCATCATAATTCTAGTGTTAAACAACATAAAATTAGTTCTGAAATTCAAAATTCTTCAATTTATTTGGTGTAATGTAACTGAATTTTCTAAAAATTATTCATTATATGGTTATTGTTATGTTCTGAGAGAAGATAAATATATTCTTAGTTAAGATATATATTGATAAACTTCATTCTGTTGCAGACTTTTCAATAACCAGAAGACATCTAGAAGGCTTACAGATTATAATGTGAAAACTGTTTTCTTTATTTAAACTGTTTAAATGGATTAGGTGAGTATTTTTTAAATAAATATTTTAAAATCAAAATTATGAAAATTTTACATGTTTTCCTTTAGGATAGAGGAACATTGCTATTTTTTCATACATTAATTTCCCCATGTGTATGGTATATGTATTTTCTGTTCAATGATTAAATGATAGATTAATTAATTTATTCTCTCAACCTGGTGTTCCGAAATACTTCTACTGTTTAATAATATATATCATATATTATCTGATATTCCATCCTATTACTGCCAAAAGAACTTGTGTGTGGTTTAGTTAACTTATACTATTATTCTCATTTCTTTCGCTATAATAAGTATTTTTCTAATGAAGCCAGTATTTCTAGATAATGGTAGGAAGGGGCTATGGCTCTAACTAAACTTTTAATTGAGATTAGGTTTTAATTTTGAGTACTATGTTCTAGTGTTTTGCTACATAAGTTAGTTGAGACTCTCCTTTTAAGATCACATAATATCAGTGCCATATTATTGGCAGGGCACATGCCCAAGGGCCTCTGATTTCAGGGGCCCAAACAATTTTAGATCCAGAAGTAATTTTGAAACAAATAAATTTTTTAGACTTAAAAATTTCATGATTTATTCTATATAAAAATTATGTGAGCTAAAATTTTGTAAGTTTTTTATTATTTCACAGAGTACCCGCAAGTATTTATAGTTGCGGGTACTCAACACCATTCATCATCATTCACCATTCATATCAACACCATTCAATTCATCTGCAGGTAAACCCACAGATTTGTCAGTCAGGGGTTTGCACTTAAAAATTAAATGCAAGTAATGCAGGTCATTTTGAAAATGGAATCTGCCAATCAGATGGCTAGATTTTGAGAACTTTTCTCAAAAATGTTCGTAATTGCAAAACTGTGCAAAAACTAGAGGAGGGGCATGTATCCAGGGTTCCAAATGAAGATTAATGATGTATGGGATAGATATCATGGGGGTGTAGAAAAACATATACTTGCTTCCAGTGAATCATAGTTTATACTGTAGTAGGGTTAGCAAATACTACACACATAGTCATTGATGCAAATCTTTCAGATATGCATTAATAAAATATAATAATGACCTTCAAGGGCCCAAAATCTTGATAATCAGGCCCTGCATAATATTGCGTTTTGTATCCAAAGCTAGATTTTTTTTTTAATAAAACTATTAAATTGCTTTTGACAGAAGACTGTAGGTTCACTTACACACAGGTGCAAATTTTGAGAATCATGTTAGCAAAAGTCATCTTATAAAACATTGGCTACACAAATCACTTTAATAATTACTTTATACTAAGATGTTTATTTCAAATTTCTATCTTCTCCCCAATTTGTTCCCTAAAATGTTAAAGTTCAAAACAATAGTTCAGATCATCACTGACACCAATAATCAAAATTTATGCCAAGATGGTTTAAGGTCAGCATGTAGATTTAGAATCCTGAAGTGTAAAGTTAAAACCTGTCTATGCACTAAACATCTCTCAATTTCCTCTCACAGAAAGGTTGGTAGGTGGTAGAGATGTATCTTCTGTTCTGAGGATGATCAAAATTGAGATTTTCCACTATGATATCATGAACACCTTATACCCATCAGGATAGGTAGCCTATAGCAAGACATTGGTAAAAATGTTGATTAGTTTTAAGTTAAAGATAAACAATTTATAAAGGTCACATTTGTATTCTTACTGTCAACAAGGTAGTTGGTTGTTTCAACTTTTTAAATAAATATAAAAAATTTTAAATATATCTTTTACTATAGCTCAGTCAGCAAAGGTATCAATCTCATAACTGGAGAGTTGCAAGTTCGAGGCTCAATCTGGCCCAAAATGTGCTGTGTTCATTAATGGCAGATGTGACATATAAAATAGGTTCATGATCACAAGTTCCTAAACGGCCTAGGGAGCCTTCTGCTTGGTCCCTGTTTCTAAATTACAAGTACCTACTTTCTGTTGGTTGTTTATATGGTGCTTCCATAAATAGCCAACAGGTATTTGCAGCTTTGTAATTGTGAATGTTATATAAAAGCAAGAGTTCACACACTGGAAATAATTTATTTTTATATGTGTATGTATGTTTTTTGATCCCTGTACATTAATAACAAATTAAGATTGCAAAAAAAATTTAACTGTTTAGGAGGAGGGTTCTGCTTTTTTATTTGAAAGTAACCACAATTCAATTTAACTGTTTGAAATCATTTTAACTGCAACTCTAAGTTTTCTTTTGGAAACTTAAATTATTTTAATCTTCATTTGCCTAAAGCTGATTGTGAAACTTTTTGAATACCTGTATCACCATCATGACAAATCCACTTCAAATGCTAGTACCCTGGTTGTTTAACCATACTTTGGTCAACTGTTTGTTGAAATAGGTTATTTGTTGTAACTATATACAGATAAAAATTTCCATTTACAGCAGTGGCGTGCTGCGGTTCATATGTGCAGGGTGTGCACTGCACACCCTAGAAAAACTATGAGAGAGAAAAATTTTCTGCATCTATGTCTACCTATCTTTATATAGTACATATTAAATATTATTTATAATATATTCAAATATTATGTTGATTTGCTTGTTTGTATTCTCACAGTGCGTGAGGTACTAGGTGCTGCACCACGTAGTGCATTCAAAAGCAAATGAACATAAGAAAATTTTATGTATGCATTGTTTTCTATTTAGTACGCATTGCGCACTAATAGAAAATCACACTTTATATGTATGGGCTACTGGAGAAGAAGAGCATACTATAGCGCTGATGCAAGTGCAGCTATTTTGTGTACAAATGAATAATAAACGTTAAAGAAGTGTTTAATGTACATTTTTATGGTTTTATTATTATTGTTGTTGTTGCTCTCTGCACACTCTGCATGAACACCTATCGCACGCCACTGATTAACAGTAAGTATAAATCAGGATTGTCAAAGTAGGAAGGAGAAAAAAAGTGACATGTGAAGGTAGGACGTTTCAGTGTTCAATAAAAATAGGAAAATAAAGTAAATTGTTTTTTACCAGCAATACATTATTATGGCATACTATTTACTTCTCTCATATCTGATCTTTTTTTATTAAAATTAACTTTTTTTCCAATATGAATTTAGTATTCATTAAAAACACTCAAAAACTTTCAGGTACTTCATTTTAAATCACACAGGGTCACTAGTAAAAATTTTAGTGTTAAAGTTTTGTATTTGTCATTATTGTAATTATTTATGTATTGATAAAGTGTAACCTTTGTTTTATAAAAATGTTCCAAGGTGATATGAAAATATTTTTCCTATTGTTAAAAATATGCAAAGCAGTTGTTTGTGTTCTTATATTAATGGTTTTAACTAATTCCAGCTAATTTAACTAAGCCAGCTGGCACATGATTCAGATGTAGATGACTTACCTACACTGGTCATAAGCTTGCTAGCTCTTTAACATTTGTTTACTTTGACACTGATGCAACATTCTACTATTAATTAAAGATTTAATTAAGAAGTTATGTTGAATTACAGGATTTTTGTACAGTTTATTATTGCGTGTAGCATCAGGTAATTTAGGATTTTATTACTTGTCTGTGAAAAATTTTTATTGATTTTCAAAGAAACAAATGGTTATGATACAACTTTTCCTTTTCTTTCAAACAACTTTGTGAAAATGTCTAACAAGAATTTAGCTGTGTGAAATAAGCATACAGCAGTATCAATTTCACTTTGGGTATGCTGTAGTAACCATCAGTCTCTTTCTAAAGTATGAAAGTTTAATTTTTTTAGGGAGGGAGAGAGGTTGTTTGTTTTAGTAAATAATAGTATCCATTTCAGTTAGTAATTGCCTAATTTAAAAATTTCCTTTATAGGGATACTCTAACCAATAGTACACCCTATGAAATCCTGGAGTTTTCATCTTAAACTAACAAAAAAAAATCCCAAATCAAGACTAGCCAAGTGGGGCTCAAGCCCCCCTCCCCTTCTGAAATTCTGTAGTTTACAGTATTGCATTTTAACATTGTAATATATTTTCAAATATAAAATTCTTTAAAACTATATACATAATCAAAATTTAAATTTTGTATCTACTACTTTTTAAATTTTAATAACTTTTTGCTCCAAATTGTTTCAGACATTTACTGAAACATATTACATGAGATTGTGTATGAACTTTTATATATATAAGAAGTCATAGATTTTTTTTCACTAAATTTTACGATATTTAGTAATAAAATATCATTTAGTTAGGTGCTATAAGATTTTGGCCCCTGCATAACCATAAAACCATTTTATGATTATACAAAAATTAATGTAAAATTGAAAAACATACAGCAGATTGTCTTAAAAACAATGATAAATAATTTAAAACAATGATGAAGTGGACAAGGTCTAAGCTGACTGAATTCCTAAGACAAAGGTCTTCTTCAACTAGCTTAAACCTTGCTTACCTCAATAATTTGTGAAATAGCTTGTGTTTTGAAGTTATAAATCAACTTAAGGCTTTTCAATTTTGCTTTCATTTACCAGCTTTAGATATTTTGTTTTTTTCTGATCTTTTCAATATTATTTAGTATTAATACCAGACCTGCCAACTCTCTGGGTTTAACCTGGCAATATCGATTTGTCCATGTTTCCAGGGCAAATGTACAAATTGCTGAATTTTTAAAGGGAAAAGTATTAAACTTTCTATTTGCAGCTGTTTTTGCAACAACTAAACAAAATTTTTCTTCATCTCTGGAATTTGAGTCTAATAGATCAATGCAATCAGAATTTTGTAGTCTGAAAAAAAAAAAAAAAAAAAAAATCACTATTGCAAATCTTGAAGGACATATTGATTGTCAATTTGTTCATGTTTCCAGGGCAAATGTACAAATTGCTGAATTTTCAAAAGGAAAGTATTAAACTTTCTATTTGCAGTTGTTGCAAACAACTAAACAAAATTTTACTTTATCTCTGAAATTTGAGTCTAATAGATGAATGCAATCAGAATTTTGTAGTCTGCAACAAAAAAAATCACTACTGCAAATCTTGAAGGACATATGGATACCCAGCAGTATTTGATTGGACAAATAATGAACAGTGATACATATTTTAAATATAACTCTCAAATTTCATTTCTTAATTTTAATGATTCCACATAGTAATGCAGATTGTTAATGGATTTTTAACTATGTCACAAAAATAACCACACATCTTTATTCATTAGTAACAAATAAAACAATTGAAAATTTTTTGATTTTCAAATCAAGGCTACAGGGACTGTGTTTTGAACCAATTGTTTAATCAAATTTTTTAAAGAAAAAAATCTGCAAGGGTAAATGTACAAAAGGAACAACTGTAAAGATTTTATAATATAAGCTAATATTGTCATTAAATAACTTTTCTTTGTTTAATGTCCTTTGTAATGTCATTTTAACTGTTTAACCCTTTGCCTTAAAACAACCTATGGGAGACGTGATTGCATTCTTGTGCCTAAAATGAGAACCTCATATCACACATGTGATGATTCTGGCCAAAAGTGAAAAGCTCGTATCAGTAATAAAACAATACCTCTTAGAAAATTTTGACTAATATTATACATTATTCACACAATAAATTCATGGTTTCCGCGCACCTGGAAAGTCAGGGAAAATCATGGATTTAGACAATGGATTAATTTTGTCATGAAAAGCCTAGATTTTTCAAGTAAAATAAGTAAAAGTCATGGAAAGTCATGTATCTGCTAAACTACCGATTAAAAAAAAATGCATTGAATTTTTTAATTTTATTTTTACTTGTCATTTGGCTGAAGTTACTGAGTTTGGTATTTATGTATTATCCTATTGACCCTATTGCCAAGTAAAATTTGTTCACCAAGGAAACTCAAAGCAAGAAAGCTTAATGGGTGGGTAAATGTATATTATTCTGGTTTTTCTTTAAATTATAGATTAAAATTTTATTAATATAATAATTATTTTTTAATAAAAAAGAGTTGAGATTTTTGCACAAAATATAAGTTTATCTCTAGGGATATTGTATATAAACATTATAGGGTTATATTTGGCTATTATTCATGGTCACCCGGATAATACCAAAGTACCCTGAATTCAAATTGGAAACATTTTGATTGAAAAATTGCTATATGTTTAAACTTAGGTATGTAGATGCAACAATTTATTTTTATGTATATGAGTTTATTAACACTTATAAAGTAAGTTTATAGTTTTTTTAATAATAAAATTCCTGTAATTTCTTTAAAAGCATATATTTTATTTGTATGTACATCAGAAGTTTTATTCATATATACTTTAACGAAAGCTTTTTAAAGTCATGGAAAATGATCTACTAAATCAGGGAAAGTCGTGGATTTGAAAAATTTTATTTTGGCAGATACCCTGTAAATTCTACATATAAAATATTTAAATGACTGAATTTTTTTACTTTTGTTATATAACCAAAAACATAAAAATAATATGTGAAATAAAAACATTAATAAATTTTTTTAATAAAAATGAAATGAAATATAATTATCAAATTCTGTGGTTTTATTAAATAGCAAATGCAGTACTATTAATGTCCACTGGTTTGCTCACAATTTAGCCTGTGATGAAATTGCTTCAGGTCATGACGCATGAGAAAAGCTTTCAGCGAAAGAAGCACACACAATCGTTGCTCGATTCATAAGGCAAGGGGTTAATAACTTTTTATTGATTTTTTAAGAACTGTTTTAGTATCCTGATTTCTTAGATGTTGTATAAAATAATTGAATGCTATGTAATTTGCCTTTTTTTTAAATAATTTTTTAAAGTTAGTATTGCATGAGATTGTTACATTGATTGATAAACATAAGTTATTGCAGGATTTCGGATGTTTGGTGGTTGGCAATTCTGTAATACCTTGTCCCATCTAATAGCAATTGTTACTGAAACTAGTTCTTACACACAAACTCATTTTGTCCTAACATAGATTCATAAGGCAGGGGGTTAATAACTTTTTATTGATTTTTTAAGAATTGTTTTAGTATCCTGATTTCTTGGATGAAATTAACCATGTAAAGAAATTGAATGTTATATAATTTGCCTTTCTTTATCATTTTTTAAAGTTAGTATAGGATTGTTACATTAATTGATAAACAAAAGTTATTTTAAAATTTCAGATTTTTTGGATTTGGCAAGTCTGTAATACCTTGTCCCATCTAAGAGCAATTGTTACTGAAACTAGTTCTTAAACACAAACTCATTTTGCTGTAACATAGATGTTAAGCTTTATTTTCATTAGCAATGAAAATTGTAAAATACATTTTCTTAACATTGCCAGGAGTAACATCCACAGATTTTACAAAGAATATAAACAAATAATACATAAAATATAAAAATACTCGTTCCCATTATATCTCAAATTGCAAAATAATTCTAAATACAAACTCAAATAGCAGCACTCTATATAGGCACTGTGACGGTTGCTTTTAATTATTT
Organism: Pardosa pseudoannulata; assembly: GCA_032207245.1. Taxonomy (NCBI): domain Eukaryota; kingdom Metazoa; phylum Arthropoda; class Arachnida; order Araneae; family Lycosidae; genus Pardosa; species Pardosa pseudoannulata. The sequence goes on along the minus strand of CM063509.1, from coordinate 123,711,307 downwards.
TAAGACACTTTTACCAGGCAGACTTTTCAGTACAGGTACCTACATTTTAATGCAAAACATGTAAAAGCTGTTTTAAAGTTACAGTTTTTTCTCTTAGCAAACTACATGTGTTTCTTCTATATTCTATTTTATATAGTAGATCATCTCACCAAAATAAAATGTCCAAATAAAAACTGACACTTATTTAACAAAAAGCACACAAATTCAAATTAGATAAAGACTAAAAGCTGTGATATATGGCTTTAAAGAATATTTCTCGGATATTTATTCTATTTGGATTAGTTGTAAACAGGAACTTGTTGCATTTATGATCATAAACCTGAATATCTTACCAAAATAACTTTCTTCCAAAAAAAATTGTTAATAGTAATTTATTTTGATTCAAGTAAGAAAATAATATAAGATGATGTAATACATATTTAAAGTTTAATGTGAATTTAAGTTGTGGACAGATCGTAGACTTCCACAGACAATCCATTTGTAGCTTCCTTGTTAATAGTGGCTAGAAATTACATAATTAGTATTTAATTTGCATTAAATGACTTTATATCCTTCCACGTTTTATGCAATTAGAATAATTAAAGAGTATAACTTTATATTTTAAATACATAAGATATATATGCATTGTAAACTTTATTTTCTACTTCAGTAAATTCCCACATGAAAATTTTGTTAGGACCTTTACTTTGTTATATATTTATTAATATTTTTTTCTGATTTTGTAATATTTTTAAAGCATTTTATACAATAAAGGTAAAATTTATACAATACAGATCTCGTGAAAGTTTGGACGGGAAATTTCGTTTTAGCTACCTTTTATTTATTATTCTAGCTGGTCTAGCAGTTCTGACCTGTCAGATATGCTTTTTAGCCATTCATAAGTCAAATTAGCAATCAAACTAATGTGACTGATATCCAAAAAGACATTTCATATAAAGAATTATACTAAATTATTGATTTTTTAATCAAATGTTTAAATAATTTATCTTTCAAATAGGGAAATAAAGTTTGAAGACTAGTCCTTTCAGATTCTAACCACGACTGCAGTTAGCATGGTATGGAAAGGATAAATAAAAAGGTACAGATGCACCCAGCACGCCCGTTTTTCTTGCCAAATATGGCGATTTTGTGGACTTTCCAGTGAGTGGTTGGACCAAGATAATTTGTCGTTCAAATAATGTCGTATAAATTGTGATAATTTAATCTACAAATATTGTTCAAAAAGGTGTTTCTTTGTGTTATGCCTAAAATAAATATACTATTTTAGATATATTTATTTATACAGTCACACCTGTCTATCTCGAAAACCTGCCTATGTCGAATTTTTTTAATTTCCCTACATTTTCAATAAAAATTTAACGTATTTTCCAAACCTATCTCAAATTATTTTTTCCCAAACCTGTCTATCTCGAATTTTCGTAAGAAACACAACATTTCAGTTAGAGCCTTATTGCATTGATAACCGCACAAGTTCCCCTTTCCAGGAAATACACTTCTAGTTTTCGGTTATTTGGTCAGGGACTCGGTGGGAATTGTACTAAAATCGGATTCTCTACTTTGGAATAATAAGGGATCGGGGTTGAGGAGGGGGGAATAGGAGATGGAAGAAATATATTTTTGGAAATAGAACTGGTTCTCAGTCTATAGCCTAAGTATCATCTCGCAGCTTGCTGTCTCAATTTTAGAGCTAAAAATGGCAAGTGTTAAAAGAAAATTGAATGTTTTAACCATCGAAAAAAAATGGAAATTCTGTCATTTTTGAAGGAAAACCCTTCTATGAAGAAAAGCGTAGTCGCCGCTAAATTTGGAATTCCACCCAGTACTATTTTACTATCATGAAAAAGAATGATATCGTACATAAGAACTTCGAAAACGGCTGCAAAACGATGAAAAAGAGCCGTGCATGTAAATAACACTAAAAGTACTTCATATTTTCAATCTTTTGTATTGCGTAAAGAAATTTTCTTAGTCTATTTTCATAAAACCTGTGTATCTCGAAACCTGTTTATCTCGATTTTTTTTTTTACTCCCAAGAGATTCGAGATAGGCAGGTTTGACTGTATTTCCATCTGCTAATTTTGCTAAAAATAGTGTTTCCTTGTGTTTTAATAAGTATTGTTAGATTTCTTTAATTTTGAGTTTGTGAGAAACACGTAATTTCGCCATTTTATTATTTGGCGATCAATAAAAGTCTGCAAATTATAGTGGGAAAAATGGCGGTGGGGACTAGCGTACTAAATTCATCTGTTCCAATTAAAATAGCAAATAGTATGCATGCATCCGAAGGAATTATTAATTGGTAGAAAAAAAAAAGAAAGAAATAGATTGCCAAGGAAGTACAAACAATAATTCTAGATGCAAATAGATAGTTGATAAATGCATCCATTGGCCACGGAACGCATCATGGCTTACACAGCCATGATACGGGACACGTTGACGGATCCGTCAACTGCAACGTGAGTGACGCGTCCGCACTCTAGCCGATGCGGGAAGCAGGCCACGGCAGCATTGCCGTCCAGCATGACGCAGTAGCCATCTTCTGTGCACAGAATGTAGACTTGCACCTCGGTTCCGGGAGACATGGGGTTCGGCTCGCGGATCTCTTCTCCCCAGGCACCGTCATCCAAGGAATTCAGAACCAGCACTGGACCACCGTCAGAATCCCAGCGTGGATTGAAGTGCAGGGCGATTTCGGAGTCGTCTCCCTCGCCGCATTGGAGGTTCACCTTGAAGCTGGAAGTAGAATCAATCAGTGGTAGGGCTGGACGATATCAGAAATTGAATATTGTAATATATCCCTTCCAAGTTAATATTTGTGTTATTGATACTACACTCATGTCCATAAATTAAGGATAAATCAGAATCACACAGAAATTGAGCTCTAAAATAAAAATTTCACCTGTAGAATTATCACACACATCTTGAAGAAGAATATGCAAATTGCAGGAAACCACCAGATGGCGCGGATAGTACGTCACAATGACGAGAGTGTATGAAAGGGGTATATAAGGAATGGTAGCAAAGAAGTAAAATTGTTCACAAGCGCTTTAAAAGCCTTTCAGTGCAATAACCGCATAGTTATGGCACAAAGGAAGCATTTGGATGATTTTTTACGCGGTAGAATTATCGGACGACTGGAATGTGGACGTACCCAGCTGGAAGTATCCGAGGAACTTGGAATCGCCCAGAGTGTCATCTCCAGTCTTTGGCAACGATTCAAACATGATGGTAATGTGAGTAGATGTTACAGCACAGGTCGCCCCCGAGTTACTACGCCGAATGATGACCGGTATTTGGCAGTTACTGCCAAAAGAAACAGACGGAGCACAGCATCAGACCTGTCTCGTCAGCTCTCTTCAGCTACCGGTACGACAGTTTCAAGGCAGACCGTGTACAGACGCTTAGGGAACATTGGTCTATATGCTCGTAGGCCTGTCAGATGTGTTCCCCTTACCGCAACTCACTGTCGCCTGCGATTATGCTGGGCTAGAGAGCATGCATTGTGGACACCTCAACAATGGTCTTGTGTGATGTTTTCCGACGAGTCCAGGTTCAGTTTACATTCTGATTCTCGCCGGACTTTCATATGGAGAGCGCCAGGTACCCGTTACCACCAAGAGAACACCATTGAACGACACCGTTACGGTGGTGCAGGATGGCTCGTTTGGGGAGGAATTATTCTTGGTTCCAGAACTGACCTGCATGTTCAGAGTGTAACGATGACAGGCCACATCTATCGGGATGTCATTCTGGAACAACATGTACGTTTGTTTCGGGGCGCCATGGGTCCTGAATTTCTGTATAGGGATGACAACGCCCGACCTCACCGTGCAAACATTGTAGACGAATGCCTTCAATCGGAGGATATCACCCGTATGGATTGGCCAGCATACTCACCGGACTTGAATCCAATAGAGCATGTGTGGGACATGCTTGGCCGACGAATTGCAGCCCGTCAACCCCCTCCCAACTGTCTATCGGAACTTCGGAGGGCACTGCTTGATGAATAGTGTAATTTTCTCCAAGATCAGATTGATAATCTGATACTCAGCATGCGTAGGCGTTGTAACGCTTGTATTGCATCGTCCGGGAGACATACTCCGTATTAACCATTATACTAACCATGTTATACTGTTTTCTGTAAATAGGTTCTTTTTTGAAATTTGCTCCAGGGAGTAAAAATCGCAATTTTTATTAATTATGTCAAACCTATAGCATCTTTTTTGCTCTTTACCTTTTGTTTAATAAATAGACTTTACAAATAAGTCAAATTTGTTTTGCTTTTGTCTCATTGCCTGAACTTCATTATCCTTAATTTATGGACATGAGTGTACTTTAAATGTGAACAGATTTCAAAGAGATTAACAGTTTGTAGAATGCATCAAAAATACCTTAAGCCTCCAATATTACCAGAATACACGATGAATGAGCAAGCAGCAAGTTATAGAGATATATCAACATATGCACGTGTCTCTGGATATTGCGATCAAGCTATCCAGAAACATCAACCCTCGCACATATCACTGGCCATTGCGACCAAGCAGTGAATATCAATATCTTTGATATATCCCAACAGATTCAAGCCAGTAACATATGTGGGCACTAAGGAACTTCCGGTTTTTACCCAAATGCTTCGTATAAATGTATCGGAATAAATTAGGAGAGGGCTGTCCAACTGGCAGCCCGCCAACTTTTATTCAGCATATTTCTTTTTTCGAAATTTTATGGTATCAAGAATCATCCGAGACTATCATTCTTGGTCGTCGAGGTCCCCGAAGTTTCCTCTTTATCGCTCTTTCACTCCTTTCATTGTATTGGGAGAAAAAGGTACCGGGCATCTACATGTCAAGGTCAAGCAATTCTACCCTGCACTCTGGTGTTCAAACAAATTCTTAGAAATAGTATGGCCTCGCGTTAGCAATACCATGCGGGGGAGACTGGGAGGGAAGAGAGAAACATTTCAGATAAGCAAAACCTACCCGCAATTGGTTAAAAAACCGCTTTCACAGCCACTGTGACCTTTGCTGATTTCGAATAAGAAATTGAGAGCTTGCTTTCGTCATTTCTCAGATAAGTTTGCAGATTTTGGATATGAAATAAACCTCCCTTGTACCGTAAACTATATTTTTGGGGAACGTGTGAAAACTAATTTTATTGTTGATTGTGAATATTTCAACTTCCAACGATGAGTAAAAAACGGAAGATAGACAGTCAGAATCGAGTATTCCATTACCGCTGGAAAATCCAGTATTTCATCCCGAATCGAAAGGACAAACTCCAGTGCTTGATTTCTATGCAAGTTGTGGCTGTGTGCAAAGAATATAATGTCAAAAGGCTTTACGCGAGTCTTCACGAATGGAGCAACAGTAAATATCAAGAAGAAGCAAGATGTCTGATGAAACTTTGGGAAAAAATAACTTATCTCACTTCGGCAACTGCAGTCGTTTGGCGTCAGAGTGTGAGAAAGTGCTGGATTTTTCTGAATTGCAGACTATTATTGATGAATTTAACGCGAGCATTTTCAGATTTTGACAGCATCAAGAATGATGTGGCTCTGTTTAGTAACCCAGTTACAGCATTGAAGAACAACCGGCCAATCTACAATATGAGCTCTGTGGTCTCCAGGCTGACCCGTTCTTTCAAACAAGAACCGAAAGGGGGCCCGAGTTCTTCAAGCTGCTTCCAACTGAACAGTTAAATCTGCATGTCTTAAGACTGAAAATAACTTGCATGTTTGGGAGCACATATTTATGCAAAAGTGCTTTTTCGGCGATGAAGTTTTACAAGAATCGTCACAGGAGCTCTCTCTCCGAGAGTTCATTATTAGACGCTCTTCGGCTGGCAACTACAAACATCGATGTTGACATTCCTGCCCTTGTAAAGAAATCTGATCAGCCACAGTTTTCCCATTAAAATGTAAGCAAATTGTTTTATAATCCCTCTCTACCATTGTTTTATAATTAATAATTCAACTATTAATTGTTATTGTACAAGAGGTAAGAGGTTATTGTTCCATTTTTTCAACCTGCGGCCCGCCAGGTGATCAGTGACCGGAGTTCTGGCCCGCGAGCTCTTTGCAGTTGGACAACCCTGAATTAGGATATACCACCAAAGACTTTGATAATCTTCAAAAGTTATTTCCTGCCTTATGTTTGTACCTAGTACGCAGATAAATACACGAATTGCACGTCAAATGCAGTGGAGAACTATTGCTTTATATTGATATATGCCGATTATTCAGGATGTCTTTTGGCGATCTACGATATTGCGTGAGGAAGAAAAACCGATGCCCTCAAGGATATTATCGTACAATTAATTGTCGAGTAAAAGTAGGTCCAATTAAACATTAATCATAGGTTTGTAATTCATTGGTCAGTATGTGTATATAGATTTATTCAGTTATTAATTTTTTGCAAGGTTATAGGCTGTTTTTTGCTTTGTTCCATATTCTTTTTGGGTTTTTTTTTAAATTTTGGCAATCTGGCAAAAATAACCTTTTTCACGTGACTGGTAACGTTGTGCCTGGTCACGTGCATAAAAACGGAGAGGTTAAGGTTGAAATTGTAAGAGAGTCACCGCGAGAATTGGAAAGAGTTAAAATTCCATTAGAGTTGTTTTCACTAGCCAACTTAAACATCAAAAAACATCACTTAAAGAGTGATGTTTTTTTTTTATGAAAACTGCGAATGCTATTTTCGATAAGTTGGTGCGGAAGTTTCACGTAAGGATAATTTATTCAGTAGGAAATCACTGTTTGAGGCCTGTATATAAGAGGTGACTTTACCCACAATCATCGCTAAACTGTACACCGGGCACAGGTTTCCTTACCTACGTAAAACTTCCTCACCAAACTCATCGGCTCCTGCAAGCTACTCGTATTAAGTCCAAGGGGTGCGCCTTTCGTTTTAATGAGCATCATTAAGGTGAAAGAACGACTTCGCTCAAGTAAGTCCTCGTAATTTTGAAGCAGGAACCAAGCAGAAGACCCACAGGCCTGCCACCCCCAGAGGTATTCATTAAGAACTTGGAGGACATTGTGACCACGAACCTATTTTACGTGCCTCAGTCACCTTTAAAAAGAACACGGCGGATCTTAGACCGGCTCGAGTTCCGAATCCGCAACCTTTCAGTTACGAGATTGCTGCCTTTGCCGACTGAGCTACCTCGGCTCCATCGACTGCTTTCAATGCAAAACAAATTCGAGTGATACTTTTGTTTTTCAAAGGAAACAGTATCCAACTCGCTGCGGCTCTCTTATCTCAACCTGAAATTCTCCGTTTTTACGCTCGTAGCCAAACACGACGTCACCAAACACATGAATAAGGTTAGTGTTACAGAATACCAATTTGGGGAAAAAAAAAACAGCCTGTGACCTCCCATTTTCCCAGTAATTATTCTGGAACAGATACATTATAGACGCCGGTCCCGTCCTCCATGGTTTTTTTTTTTTTTGGCGACCAACAGAAAAACGCGTGTTTTCAAAAATCGCCAAATAGAAAAACATGACGGCGGTCACATGGCATATTTGAAACACAACATTAACAAAACTAAACTTAAAAAAAGAAAAAGCATTATAAAATAAAATTAGCATAACAATTATCATTTTTTTACGTTATTTAAAAAATAAATAACATTACTAATATTTATGATATATATCAACAGAATAAACACAATATATAGCATTTTAATAAGCAGTAATATTATAAAAAATCTAACATATGAAGGGGTTTCCCCCCTCAATTCCCCTTATAATAAAAGAAATACAAATAAATTTAATGACAGATGAAAATTGGAAAGAGTAGTGCCACAAACATTCTTCAACACTCCTACCTCCCTTAAAAAAACTTTGAAATAATTCTTTTTAAAAAAAAAAATAAATAAATAAACCTCAGATTCGGAATACCGTTGTTTCATCACATTTGGAGTTTAGAATGAAATGCAAAACCCACCTCACACCTAAGAATATCCTGATATTTTTTTAACAATTTCACAAATAAGAACCGAAATAACTTCAACCGTCATAATTAAATTAACTAAATCCTAGAAAATAAGAACAAAACAAAAATGTTCCAAACCAAAACATCTTGTTGAATATTCTGATACTTTTTAACAATTTCAAAAACAGTAAGAACCGATATAACTACACGCGTCATAACTAAATTAACTAAATCCCAGAAAATAAGAACGAAGCAAAAATATTCGAAACCAAAACATCTTGTTTGATTAAGAATATCCTGATACTTTTTAACAATTTCAAAAATAGTAAGAACCGAAATAACTTCACCCGTCATAACTGAATCCCCAAAAATAAGAACAAAGCAAAAATGTTCCAAACCAAAACATCTAGTTTAATTTAAAATATCCTGATACTTTTCACAAATTTCGAAAATAGTAAGAACCGAAATAACTACACACGTCATAACTAAATAAAATAAATCCCAGAAAATAAGAACAAAGCAAAAATGTTCCAAACCAAAACATCTAGTTTGATTTAAAATATCCCTATACTTTTTAACAATTTCAAAAATAGTAAAATAAGAAGTAAAAACCGAAATAACTACACCCAGAAAATGATAAGAATAAAAAAAGATGCAACCTAACCTAGTTCACTGTAAACCAAAAAAAACCCAACTATGATGCAAATTTCTGGAATAGTGCCGGGTAATGACGTCAGAAATCACGTGCACCAATGGGGTGCAAGAACACATTAGAGCTGCCATACCCCACCACCAAAATCTGGGCAAACACACCAACCCACTCATCGCCCCGTAAAATCGCCAAATTTGGCGACGAAAAAAAAAACAAAAAAACACGGCGTCTATAATGCATCTGTACCATTTTTCTTTTCAGTTATATAAAAAATTAATATTGAGAGGACAATAATGTCATGTAATTGTACTTTTGAAACGAATATTGATTAAAATTTACATGAATTAATATGCTAAAAAAAACTTACCGAGACGGATCGGAATCGATCTTTCCTGACACATAAACCATTTTTCCTGGTGCAAAGCCGTCGGGAACTTTCATAGTAACGGGGTTAGTCTAAAAAAATAAACACAAGTTTTATTTAATTCGTTAATTAAAGGTAGTTCAAAATTACATCTGTCCCCGTTCCAACAAAATAAAAATCAGTAAAAGAAAATGATTGAATGTCTTTGATTGCATGCAACTAAGTAATAAATCGTCTTACAGGGTAGAAGGCTTGTATGGTCTTATCTTCAAACTCTTCCATGTTGATATCTGGTACATGAGGAGGTAGTCGGACCTGGAAAAGTAAAGTAGAAATTATAAGAATTGCTAAATACATGTGAGTGGATGATCAATTAGAAAACAATCGTTTTAGTAAAAAATACATGTACTCTTGTACTCCAAGATCTGGATTATATAATTCTCATTTTGTATTTTTAAAGAAATCATCCCCTTTGTATTTTCCTAAGTTATCTGTCAATTCTTTCTCGAATTTATGATAAAGAATGGATAATTGTCATACCTCATCCATGGATTCCTTAATTTGGTTTAGCAAATATCATCACTAACGTTGAATTCCTCTTTGGTGCCCCTGGTAAACAATTTCTGTCTACGGTTAATGACCTTACAATCTCTAGGGTAGACTACCCGCTGCGAGTAGTCACGTCAAGTACGCATAACAGCGCTCGAGTTGGATAGCTGTTGACGTCAATGAAGTTTTCCATATGCTCACGCTGACTAGAAAGTCAAAAGCTCTGCACTTTAACATTATTTCATTTTTGATTGCATGCATGTTCAGCGTCAAAATTAGAATTTTTTATATGATAATAGCCTAAGTTATCTGTCCGTCTGTCTTCAAATTTATGAAGCGGTTGGACCTGGAATGGATAGGGGCATCCATATTGGATTCTTGATGAGTTAGGGTTAGCAAAATTCAAAGCGAGTCTTTAAAACGTTCGAAATTCCCCCCCTTAACAACTTTTTGACCGTTTAATGCCATTATTTCAAGCACTATTTTCCCAGTTAAAGTTAATTTGACAAGATGTTTTTTCAAATATTTTTTAATTTCTGTCAGTTTTCCATGTCTGTATAGACATTAGGATCTCTGTAAAATAAACAAAAAAATATATCATTTTCCATTTTTGAGATAATTAATGTCCACTGTGGCGAACACTGACAATTATGTTATATAGTAGTTATAAATATACATGTCCGGTGTAGCGGCCAGACTTAGCCAAATTAAGGGTTAAGAGCAGGCGATTAAATTTATCACATAAATAGGTAAAAATAACATTTTTTCTAGCTTTATGACGTCATTCCTTTAACCATCTCATTTAATCATTTCTTATTTTAAATTATTTAAAATTCGTCTGCATTATTTTCATACGTTTTATCACTGAACTTAGATATTACATAAATAATTTTCTTTTTTATTTGACTTAAATAATAGATTAAGTACATATGTGATAATTTTAATCGATTATTTTTGTTGAAAGGTAATTCTCAGCCAAAAAAACAAACCATTTTTTTACCTGCTTCATAGGGTTCTTTACAATTCTGGAAAATTAAAAATTTTACTGATCCCGTCATATGACGGGCTATATGCTAGTTTAAAATCAACTCATAATATTTTGTTAATTCTTAAAATGCTCCTAGTATATTAATTTTTAATTTTTTCTTCTCTATTTTATTAATTCTTAAAAATATTTTCCTGCACTCTAGAAGTATTATTTGGCTGATACACAGGATAGTTTATTTGAGGTGGATATTTTTTTATTTGTACGTTGAATTTTCATTTAAAAATGATGATTTTCTAAACTTAAATTTAATTTTAGTAATTTTAATAAATTCAAAACTTAAAACGAATACTCGAGTTTATATAAAGCAGGATTGCAATCCCGTCACTTTTCTTATCTTCAGTCACTTTTTTTACAATTGATCACTTTTAGTCACTTTTTAAAGTAAACAGTCACTTTTAGTCACTTTTTTCCTGGTGTATCAATTATCAAAATTAGCAAAAGTTTATTGTTGAAAAAAGAAAATCTGAATTAATAACAAAATATTTTAATAAAAGACCAAAATTTTTTCGCTGAACTTAGATATTACGTAAATAATTTTCTTTTCTATTTGTCTTAAATAATAGATTAAGTACATATGTGATAGTTTTAAATTTAATCACCGATTATTTTTTGTTGCAATGAAAATTTTATCACCGGTATTAAAAACAAATTCTTTTGATATAACTCTAGGAGTCTATTCCAACAAATATTTAGCGTTTAAGTTATATATCTTTGAAATTTAAGAAGTTTGTTTTTTATACATAACCACACGGTTTGCATTCGATTTACTAAATTTTGGACATTTTTCATATATACCGCCAAATAATCACTGTCCATATTAAAACCTGTGCTCTTCATCCTATCAAGTAATATGAAAAGATAAATTAAAGTTGGCAACTAACATGCGGTCAGTAAAGATAAACAAATTATTGAGCTTGTACCAGATAATTTTCAACCAAAAATTT
>CM063509.1:123677313-123694813 GCA_032207245.1 Pardosa pseudoannulata | reverse complement strand
TTTGTGCCTTTTCTTCTTACAAAAACCTTTAAAATACCAGAAATAAAAAGTTAGGACAAAAGCTTAAAAATAATTAAAATGTAAGAAAAATTTATAACACTTGGGAAAAACTTGGGAAAAATGGCCACCATATCCAACGTTCACACACTCCTCTCATGTTCGATTAGACAATTTCCCATAGGTCTGCATTCTCGTTTCTGATTGACTGTCCTGCGATGGCCAGAATCTCATTCAAAAACAAAACCATTCATTCTCGTACGAATCTCCTATGTGAACAGATGTTACTAGCCACAAAAATATCGTGTAAATATCCCTAAACTATCTCCTCTATACTTTCTGTGTCACAAACTCACGAATCCACTATTATCTTTCCCTTTTCCCTATTTAGTTCTTTACTTTCTCGCTCGCTGTTATTCATGCTCACTGAAAGAAACTTAGAAATGAAGGGCTCTGCCCGTATAATCCTGTTGATCCATTTTCTGAAGATAAGCCCTTGAAAAGATAGGTATTTCTGCCGAATGTTCGGATGTGCCTAGGTATTTGTTTTGCAGAAAACCAGCTATGATTATTTCGTTGTTTGAGAAAAATAGTTAAATAGCAATTTCTATAATTTTATTTATGTATACTGCTTGGTATCTAAGACAACTAATTTTATTGTGTTAAATGATTTAAATAAAGTTTAGCAGTTAAACATTTTATTCATAGATATGTTTGTTTATATGAAATAGGTGTTTTTTGTCTATTATAAACTTCAAATACTATCCTATTACCCATGTTTTAAAAGTGCAATCGTTAGGGTATGCAGAAAACTTCAACATTTGATTAAAAATATTGAGAATCGGCCGTCGACTCTCTCTCCCCAAAATATTTTACATTCCTTTATATAGTGCCGTGAGGGCGTGAAGAAGCCAGTCAATTAAAGTATTAAGAGTTTACCACATTAGGGGCGCTAAGAAGTGAATCGAAGTTACGTAAAGGAGTTATATAAAATTTGTTCAGCTACGCAGAAATTTGGAGCTATCGTGATCACCAAAGATTAACACAGTAGATGAACATATTTTACAAAAAGTTGTCATCATTTACAACTAGTAATGTATATAAATTTAAATAAATTTTAAAAATATAGCAATGAAATATACTGATAATAGTTCGGCCAGAGTCCAAACTCCGCCCAGATCCCCTTTAAATATATACCCCTTGCAGCCAGACTATGAAGTGGAACACTTTTCCCCATAGATTAATATGGTTTGGTTTGCTTTGGAGCGCTACAGTCTACTATTTTGATCACGATGGCAAATGAGACCGGGACCTACTGCTGAAAGCCGATTCCGAATGACTACGAACATCCACACCAGTAGCAGGATTCGAACCCGCGAACTCTGGTACCGAAGAGTAGCGCGCTACCATCCTTCCACAGTTCGCATAAATTAACACATTGTATTCTGGACACATACTAGTACGTTTTCTGACGATTGATACTTGAGCGCGGGTCACGTACTAGTACGGGTTAGTGTAACAACATGGTTTGTTTGTGGGTACAAAAATAACGGTATATACAAGAAAACGATGCCGAATGTTCTTGTCTACTACATAGATTCTGGAAAAATTTAGACAAATAAAAGCTAGTTTTTACATTGCTAGTTTTATGATTGCTCTTTTCATTTTTTTTTATAATGTAAAAATTTTTATATATAATTCGAAAAAATTAAACCTATATACTATTTCTATTTGGTTTTTCATATTTACGATACTATTATAAATTTATCCACTAAAAGATATATTTTTTGTTTACAAAAATCTTGTGGTTGTTATTTATATATTTCTATTTATATATTTGTTTATATATTTCAATATAAAGTACGATGTTGTAAAAAATTAATATTTTCGATCTTTGATTTAACGATAACTAATGATAAAAGCCCGCTCCCGGTACAATGAGGAATTTGCACATGGGGGGGGATTCGAACAACTTAGTATTTTTCTGATAATTCCAGACTCGTAAATTCCAAAAATGTTCTCAGTGTAAAAAATTGGGTCCATAAAAAACAATAGAATTTTATTGCCTTTAATATTAATGTTAAATTAAAAAACGTATAAAGTTTCTGAAATTAAATTTAAATTTTAAAGTAATATCATTATTAAGTGTTTTAATAATTTACTTTTTTCAAAGTAGTAAATTTAATCGAAAATATCACTGTGAATTGGATACTAGAATATGCATCTCTGAAGATATTTTTAATCTTGAAAATACAAATTCCCCGCTCCCGGTACATTAGATAATTTGTTTAAATATTTATATTTATTTTATTTGCATAAACATTTATTTTTTGTCTTGATATAAATAATTAGGTTTTAAAAAAACAATTTATTTGTCCTTTTACAAGTATAATGATTTTTTATACTATTTTTCTTATCTAGTAATTTTTAAAAAAGCAAATTTATTTCGAAAAATTTTAAAAAATATGAGATGATTTATATGATAATTTTTTTAATTTCTCATCCCTTTTAATCATACAAACCTTCCCCTCCCCCGGAGTTATTTATTAGATAATTATACGCTTTAAATATTTATACGTTTTACGATATTTATATGCTTTATCAAACATTTATTATACTTGAACTCTCTGATAATACTCGAAAATTAGCAGTTTTAAAAGTTAAATAGCACTGGTTAATCAATAGTCCTTTTACAAGTATAGATGTATTTTTATATACTTTAATTTTTCTAAACTAGTAATATTTAAACAAAAGCAAGCATTTATTTACCGAAAAATGGTCTTCACAAACCCATAGAGATGATTTATATGATAATTTGAGGTTTAATTTCTCATCCCTTTTCATCGCATTTGTCCAGATTTTACGTGGATGTGGATCTTTGGGAATGCCGAAAAATATCTTCTCATTGCAATTAGTTGTTGTATTTTTACAGAGTGGCACAATACAACATTTATAATATGATTTTTAATGCCAAACGTAATAAAAAAAAATTTCTATTATACGCGATACTTTACACAGAAATTAATTTAAAAGTCGGCTTTTAGCTTGTAAACAACATAGGCTGTCGGTGTCTTCGTGAACGATGACGTCACAAACTCGGAGGGAAAGTATCGTTTTTGAGAGATGTTAAAGATTCCGCTATAAAACACATTAGAAGTCACTAATTAGTCCCCCAAATGAAAGAAAAATAGGTACTGTCCTGCTTACTTTTTTGTTTTCTATTGTTTTACCCACTGAACGGACGCGTCGACGGGGGTTCAACAGCGAATTCCTGTTCGAAAACGGACCTGTCGACCTCTTCTCGTTCGCACTCGTATAACACACTTTTGAGGGAAAAAAAAATATTGCAAAGCGATAATAAATGAAAGAAACTAATTTTGCGTAACGGAACTCCTTTACCTTGCAGGGAAAATAACTTAAAAGTAGCCTGACAACTTTTAAACCGGCAACTCTAGTATGATACGGTAAGTTCCGTCTGGAATTTACGAAAAGGGTGACTGTTTTATACGGGAAAAAGGTGGGGAGAGTGGTCGGTGGATGGGTTAAAATTAAAATTAGAAAACGTGAAAATTCCTCATTGGTGACTTCAAAATACTTCAAAATTCCCATGTTTTGGAAATTTTGAAAATTCCCTTCCCAAAAAACCCAGGTTTTTCCCGGGTTTTTTCTACTACTCACAACTCTACCTCAACCCCTTTTATTACAATTAATAAGTCACCCCGTAATTTGGATGTATAATTTTTAACTATTTATAAAATTGTTTATTGTGTATTTAATTAATACTTCGAATTTTCCTCTGAAGTCACCAATTAGGCCCCCAAATGAAAGAAAAATAAGTACTGTCCTGCTTACTTTTTTGTTTTCTATTGTTTAAAATTAAAATTAGAAAACGTGAAAATTCCTCATTGGTGACTTCAAAAACTTCCAAATTCCCATGTTTTGGAAATTTCAATATTGCCTTCCCAAAAAACCCGGGATTTTCCCGGGTTTTTCTAACTGCTCACAACTCTACCTAAATCCCTTTTATTACAATTAATAATGCACTCCGTAATTTGGATGTATAATTTTTAACTATTTATAGGGTATCTGCCAAAATAAAATTTTTCAAATCCATGATTTTTCATGACTTTCCCTGATTTAGCAGATCATTTTCCATGACTTTAAAAAGCTTTCGTTAAAGTATATACGAATAAAATTTCTGATGTACATACAAATAAAATATATGCTTTTAGGGAAATTACAGGAATTTTATCATAAAAAAACTATAAACTTACTTTATAAGTGTTAATAAACTCACATACATAAAAATAAATTGTTGTATCTACATACCTAAGTTTAATCACATGGCAATTTTTCAATCAAAATGTTTCCAATTTGAATTCAGGGTACTTTGGTATTATTCAGCTGACCATGAATATAATAGCCAACAATATAACCCTATAATGTTTATATACAATATCCCTAGAGATAAACTTATATTTTAGGATCATAGGATAAATACCAAACTCAGTAACTTCAGCGAAATTACAAGTAAAAATAGAATTAAACAATTTAATGCATTTTTTTAATCGGTAGTTTAGCGGATCCATGACTTTCCATGACTTTTACTCATTTTACTTGAAAAATCAAGACTTTCCAGGACAAAATTAATCCATTGTCCAAATCCATGATTTTCCATGACTTTCCCTGACTTTCCAGGTGCGCGGAAACCATGTATTTATAAATTTGTTTATTGTGTGTTTAATTAGTACTCCGAATTTTACTCTGAAGTCACTAATTAGGCCCCCAAGTGAAAGAAAAATAGATACTGTCCTGTTTACTTTTTTGTCTTCTATTGTTTAAAATCAAAATTAGAAAACGTGAAAATTCCTGATTCCGCTGCGAAATGTACCCGCACACAATGTGTTAATATGGAGCTAAAGGAGTCCAATATAGATTAGAAGAAGTTCTTACCGGAGGGCAGTCTACGGTCAAATCCAGCACCCTGACATCTCCATCGACACATATCGAGCAGGCAGCGGACATGTCGAGGCGATGGGGGAAGATGGGGAGAGGATTTCCGTTGATGATCGGCAAGTAGCCATCCTTGGCGGCCACGATGCACAGGGTGAATTCATCTCCCGGTGCCATGGGCAGCCCCTGTAGACGCTCCTCCTCTCCCCAGGAGTCGGCGCACCGGTTGTTGCAGACGAGGACATCGTCTCCGAAGCGAGGATTGAAGTGGTACATGATGTCCGCACCGTCGTCGGTACCACACTGCAAATTCACCGTGAATCTGAGGAAAGAAAGACGTCGATTTGAGATTCGGAATGAAACATTTGTATCTAATTATTCATTTGGAGTTAGAAATCATCAAACCGTTGATCGCAAGCTACTTGTTGCTTGTGGGAGAATCGGACAAAAGAAAACTGCTGATTTGAAATTCGAAAGGAAATATTTGTACCTAATTATTCGTTTAAAGTAGAAATCATCAAACCGTTGATTGCGTGGTTCTTGTAGGTTTTGGGAGAATCCGAGGGAAAAAATGCTGGTTTCAGTTTCGGAAAGAAACATTTGTACGTAACTATTCATTTGGAGTATAAATCATCAAACCGTTGATCACGAGCTACTTGTAGCTTGTGGCAGAATCCGGGGAAAGAAAAATGCTGATTTGAAATTCGGAAGGAAACATTAGTACAAGTTCGGTATATCCAAGAGTACGTAACTATTCATTTGGAGTAGAAATGAAACCGTTGATCGCGAGCTACTTGTAGCTCTTGTGGGAGAATCGGACAAAAGAAAAATGCTGATTTGAAATTCGGAAGGAAACATGTGTACCTAATTATTCGTGTAAAGTAGAAATCATCAAACCGTTGATCGCGAGCTACTTGTAGCTTGTGAAAGAATCCGAGGAAAGAAAGACGTCGATTTGAGATTCGGAAGGAAACATACTTGTACATAACTATCCATTTGGAGTAGAAATCATCAAACCGTTGATCGCGAACTACTTGTAGCTTGTGGGAGAATCCGAGGAAAGAAAGATGCGGATTTGAGATTCGGAAGGAAACATACTTGTACCTAACTATCCATTTGGAGTAGGAATCATCTAACCATTGATCGCGAGCTACTTGTAGCTTGTGGAAGAATCCGAGGAAAAGAAAGATGCCAATTTGAGATTCGGAAGAAACCATACTTGTACCTATATTTGGAGTAGAAATCATCAAACTCTTTGTAACAAAGAGTTACACTACTACAACGCCAGCAAGAGATACTGACCAAAAGGTGAAAGTGGTGTCAGTGACCCTCAACTTTGACCCGATTGGACAAGAGGGATTGCTAACCGCGGAGTAGCCATCTTCAGCCTAGACAACGCTGTCCAACGTACTTTATCGGTTGATTTGTGGGCCCCCTCGGAGGGAGAGCAAGAAAGAAGAAGTGTGCAGCTAAAAATCTTCTGCGGCAATTTTTCCGCCATTTTCTTTTTATAAGACCGAGACGCCATATTGGGCGGATCTTCACTCAATAAAGAAGATTCATCAGGAGAAATTGGTTTTCATTAAAATTTATAATTCCTAACGGGGACTTCACTTATACGTGCAGCTGGCCTCGAAGCTCAGTCGGTCTTCATCTCAACACCGTCGATCGTGAGCTACTTGTGGCTTGTTAGAGAATCCGAGGAAAAGAAAGATTCCGATTTGAGATTCGGAAGGAAACATTTGTACTTAACGATCCATTTGGAGCAGAGAGATCTGATCACAAGCTACTAGTCGCT
Organism: Pardosa pseudoannulata; assembly: GCA_032207245.1. Taxonomy (NCBI): domain Eukaryota; kingdom Metazoa; phylum Arthropoda; class Arachnida; order Araneae; family Lycosidae; genus Pardosa; species Pardosa pseudoannulata. The sequence goes on along the minus strand of CM063509.1, from coordinate 123,688,065 downwards.
TGCGGGGAAATTGTCGGTATATCGAAGTGTCCCGCTGATTCCTTAACAATGAGTTGTAAAAACTACTATATATTTTAATTGCATCTGAGATAATATTGTGTGTCATTTGGTCAGGGAAAGTCAGTAAATTTATCAGCAATTTCCCTGACAATCATAAACAATTACTAAATAATCTATATTTTTAGTATGTCTGAAGATTTCCCTATGACATTTTTACTACAAGTTGCCTTACATGATAATGTGAAAATTATATCGACGCATGTGCAATTACAAATTTAGTAGAAACGCTCGTATAACATGAAATATTTAATTTTTTATATTATGGGTGTTAGGAAGTTTTCTCTCCGGTAGTTTATTAAATTTCCAGAAAATGGAATTAAATTCAGTAGAAAACCTTGCATGACCTGTCATTTCTAGAGTTATATATTGGAAACTTGGAGAACATTCTGACCATGAACCTATTTTACGTGCCCCTTATAAAACACGACGAATCTTTGACCGGCTCGGGCCTCGATCTCACAACTCTTCGGTTACGAGATCGGTGTCTTTGCCCACTGAGATAAAGCAGCTCAAAAAATTATACATATCACATGACTGCATCCATCTCAAATGCAACTTAAAGTTTAGGGAAAACGTTCTGTACCGAGGTAATTTCTCACGATGGTCAGCACTTGCATGCATAGTTGTGGGAGAAATTTCCAAGAAGAATTTAGATGCATTTGTTGACTTCGTGTTTGAGGACCCCTGCGGAGAAGTTATAGATCACGGAATGGTACAAGCGTAACGGTTAAGCTGGCACAGAGATGTAACCGTGAGTTATGGGGGCAAGGGCTAAAAATAATGTCAGTTTTCACAAAAGGGGCTATTTTATTGAGCCCACCTGCACTCTCGAAGGGGGTGCAGATGTGGGAAAATTTCACCAAACAAAAAGCAAAGAAGCATTGGCAAAGAAGAAAAAGGGGGGTTCAAATCGAGGTGAGGAGTTGGGAAAGAAAGTTAAGAAAAAGGAATCGAAATCGGGATTCAAGAGTAGCTGGACATCGAAAATCTCAAGCCCTCCTCGCCAGCACCGACCAGCGTCCCGTGCGCCCGAACGCCCGGACCGACACACCGCATGAGGAAAGCCCCTGCCTGCTCTCCTGTGCCTTTACTGGAGGTAAAACAAATTTAACCTATTCACACGCTTGCAACTACTGAGGTATTTTCAAAAAGGCGAGAAAAGTTACAAATAATACAGAATAAGTGACCAAAAAATGACTAAACATTGAAAAAAAGCGATTTTTTTCTCCTCTTGATTACAGATGCTATTATTAAGATTTTTCTATTTATTTTAATTCTAAATCAAATGATTCATGCAAGACATGATTTTAGCGTCAAATACAAAAAAGGTTATAAATTTTGTTTAACACAACTCAACATTGCTTTCCATTCAACAAAATCTATAAATCAGATTTGAAAACATACAATACATTAATTTTATAATCATAATTTTTTGCATATATTAATGATGTTTTGAAATATATACATAGCTAGATTAGAGTATCTAAACAAAAATTGTGAAGAAAAAGAAAAAGAGAAATGTGTGCTTTGACGTAAATTACTTTAATGTATTAAATGTACATTTCAGTACAAATGTAGATTTTAGGAACTTCTTTACGACTTTTTAAAATCACTAAATTCTGGAAACCTTATGACTAATTACATTTTGATAAGAAAAATAAAATTAGATCATCATATTTTTGATCTTTTATTAAAATATTTTATTATTAATTCAGATTTTCTATTTTCAACAACAGACTTCTACTGTTATACACCATGAAAAAAGAGACTAAAAGTGACTGTTTACTTAAAAAAGTGACTAAAAGTGATCAATTGTAAAAAAAGTGACTAAAGGTGAGAAAAGTGACCGAATTGCAAGCCTGTATTTATGACGGTTATTTAGGCCTCAGTTAGTAATTCAATATTTTGATTAACCCTTTAAGCGGTTCGCACGTACAGTTCCACCAAACCGATGATGTCTTCAAAGCGGTTGTCACGTACAATTTTCGACCTCCAAAAAACGTTCCGAAAATGGATGTAATGTACATTTCTGCCAGTGTTTTCCCTTATGGAGTTTTGAGGTAGGAGGGTCAGGTCGATTGTTTAGGAACTGCACACTTATTCCCTGAGGCACAAAGACGCTGATAGCTTTTCATGGCTTTGTAAATCTCTATTTCGAAGTATTTCGCTTGCGGTAACAGATGTATCTCTAATTGTACCACTTAAATAGCTTGGATGACTTTCGTAAAAAAGATATAAACCATTCTCTTAAAGAATATTTTTATTTGCACTTTTAGAACCCATTATTTCTTATGGGATGATCTTCGAGACTTGACGAGCTTTATGTGTATTAAAAATTAACAATCTATAATGTCTATTTATATATTTATTTATAACCGGAAGTAAAGGGACAGTAACGAGGGTGGGTTTCCCGTATTCCAATCTAGTCGACAAAGGGTGAAGTAAAAATCATAGAACACTTTGGTCACTGACACAATGAAACTAGCGTATTTTTGGAGACTTTTTTTTCCTCGGTGTGTTCCACTCGGAGGGTTAAAGAATAATGCATAACTAAAGAGAATTGTAATAATTATGGTATAATTATAAGTCATAAATAATTGCTGGTTATGTTATATGGTGATCACGTATACCAATTTGTAAATAGTGTACAGAATAAATGTCTTAATCCAAATATAAGGTATCATATTTTACTGTGTTTCCCATTTGTAAACGAACACTGGTGTTAATCTTGTAAGTACATTATTACAACACGTTCATTTATCCTTACCTATCAGCATCGCCTGGAACTTCACCCTTCAGCACAACCATATCACCAAGGAAAGTGTTTTTCGGTACACGAAGGATAAGGGGAATAGGCTGAAATGATAAAAGAAAAACATTTATTATTTTCGTTAAAACATATAGATTATATTTTCACCAGTGCATTTTTATATCAAATAATTGCACTTTATTTTAAAATATAATATTTCCTGTGCTATACCTAATATGAAAAAAAATCTGGAAGGACGTAGATGGTTAAAAAAATAAGGCCTTAGTTTTAATAAAAGCAAATCTTTTATTTTATGAAAATTAAACTAAAGACATTCTACAGACTTTGACTTCACAGTTTAATATGATACATGCGTTGACTACATAGGTTAACCCATATTGGACCGCTGTCCTATAAACAGGACAGCAAATAAAATTGCATTTAATAATAAAGTTATAAATATTTTCTGAATGGATTTTATTTTAACACCTTTAAAATAGATACACTTTAGCAGAGTAACAAAAGAAAACTGAGAAATCAAATTATATTGTATTGTAAAATTTATTTTCAGCAACCTCTTAAAAATTGTCATTTTTTAATCTTTAATTTTATATTTATTATTTTTTTTCAAACATTGTGGAGGTACTTTTAGTTTAAAAACAGAGTTAATAATGTAGCTGAAAGTTTTTGTTGAAAAATATATTTTACACGTGTATTTTGTAAGTATAAAAAAGGTGCCCTAAAATTAAGACGACGGTCCAATAAATTATTTAATGAATCTATTGCATTGATCTGACAGTCTTTTCTTATTTTAATGAAAACAGTCTTTACACATGGACACAACAACGGGTAATTAGATTGCTAACTATTCAGAAAAGCTGGAGATTGCAAGATAAACTTACTCTCTTACTGCCAGTTCAATAACTGCAAGGGAAAACCAACAACAATATACTTAAAATGTAATGTTGGACTTTGTTTTGAATATTTCCCCAAACCCCTGTTCACACACCTGGACACAACAACGGGTAATTAGATGTCTATTCTATTCAGAAAAGCTGGAGATTGCAAGATAAACTTACTCTCTTACTGCCAGTTCAATAACTGCAAGGGAAAACCAACAACAATATACTTAAAATGTAATGTTGGACTTTGTTTTGAATATTTCCTCAAACCCCTGTTCACACACCTGGACACAACAACGGGTAATTAGATGTCTATTCTATTCAGAAAAGCTGGAGATTGTAAGATAAACTATTTTACTGCCAGTTCAATAACTGCAAGGGAAAACCAACAACAATATACTTAAAAGTCTTGTTCTTTGTTTCAATGAAAACCAGTTCAAACCCCTGTTCACACACCTGGACACAACAAGGGGTAATTAGATGTCTATTCTATTCAGAAAAGCTGGAGATTGCAAGATAAACTTACTCTCTTACTGCCAGTTCAATAACTGCAAGGGAAAACCAACAACAATATACTTAAAATGTAATGTTGGACTTTGTTTTGACTATTTCCCCAAATTTGATCTATGAATCAGCCTCATGCAATGTAAGTGATATTTGTTAAGCTTTAGTAGTGTATTGGACCTATTTATAGGACAACCAATTACATAAAAAATTAAAAATATTTTTTCAAAATTTTGGTTTTATATACTTAGTTACACCATATTAATGATATGGATTAAGTTTTAATAACTTACAGAAATATTTAGTTGCTGTGGTACAATATGGGTTAATACGATACATACTTTCTCTACATAGGTTAATATGATACATACGTTGACTTAGCAACTGGGAGCCGCGGTAGCCCAGTCGACAAAAGCAACGCTCTTATAACTGGATAGTTGATTGTACGGAAGCCGAAGCGGCCTAAAATCCGCCGTGCTCTTTAAAGTATCCGTCTACGTTAAAAACGTCATTTTTTGCCAAAAATCATATTTTTTTTTATTTCTCTATTGTAATATTTCAACTTTTAGGCTTCTAAATCTGTTCTTGTTTTGTCTCTATGGCATTTTAAAGAAAAGTGACAGTTGTTTAAACATCAGTGACAGCTGTCAAAACAAAACGGAAGTAGCGACTTCGGAACCGGAAGTTGTGAATTTAAAGCCTTTTAAAGTGCATTGTTTGGACAAAACATTTTAAATCCTCATAAAGATTTACTATTAAACATTTTTTTAGTATTTTTAATAATTAGCAACTTAACAATTACAAAGTTTTAAAGCAAAAAAGTGTGGGGAATTTTAAACATCTATTTTAATTTTTTAACAGTTAAAATTGTTTTCATAAACTTCAAATGCGTTTTTCTCGGAACGGCATTTTTAATAAAATGTTGAAACTTGAAATGTGATTTCTTAAAAACTTCTTAAAATATTTTGTTGAAAATTGTTATGAATGCTTTTGATGGTATTTACTAGTAAATGACCTAAATGTTTTAACTTTGGATAATTTTTAATGATGTTACACTCATAGATATAAAGGTAATAAAAATTCGTTAAAAATTCAATGTGTATTTTGAAGGACCAAAATTATTTTACCAAATGTAAATTAAGCAAAGATTTTAGGCGATTCACTAGTCCGGTGTATAAGAAATGTGTTGCATCAAAAAATATTGAAATAATTTATTAAAAAATTAGACCTTTTTAAAAAACCCGATTTTTTTTACTAAATTTTCTTTATTTATTAGAAATTTTATAAAAAACTTCTCCAGGAATAAATTTTTTAAGTGCAATTCTCTATGATAATATAAAAAATAAATCTAAAAATGTAAAAACATGAACTAGTTTCTACGTTTAAAGAAAAAAGTTCTCCGAACGTAGACGGATATCTTAAAGGTGATTGGGGCACGTAAAATAGGTTCGTGGTCACAATGTCCTATAAGTTATCGATTAATATCTCTGGAGGGTGGCAGGCCAAGTCTATGGGTCTTTTGCTTGGTCCCTGCTTCAAAATTACGAGGTTTTGAGGGGCCTCTTAATTTTGAAGCAGGTCGTCACAAATTGACCACAAGTCGTACTTTCAGCCTTGAGGGGCTGGTCAAAACGAAAGATGCACCCCTTTGCTTTAATACGAAGTAGCCTCAAGCTCAATCGTGCTTGGTTTGACCAAGTGGCATAAGACAACAACAAAACAACTTAGCAACTTTCTGCCACAGCCTGGCAGCATTTCACCTAATATTAGCAGATTAGATGGTTTTTCCCTCTCCTTTCAGCAACGAACTATTGGCTTCATTGTCAGTCACATTAGTTTTAATATGTCATCAAAATATACGCCATTTGCTAACATCCTGAAAGGCTGTTTACATTAGAATTACGGATGAGGTCATTCCGACCTCTGACTTCGAATATTTCCATTCAAAAATAAAATAATCACCCTTTGCGCAATATCTGAGGCATAAGTGAATAATTTTATCGCAGTTTCAGAAACTGCATTTGTAGTGCTTGACTGTAGAACTTATTCACCAAGTTGCTTGTTTCAAAAAGCTACATACTAATAAACTACTTAATCGGACATCAGTGAGGGTGATATTAGACAAGGAAACGAGATTGTATGAATACTTTAACTGGTTTTTTATCTCGTGTCTAAATCAGCGGTCTGCAACGTTTTAAATATTATGGACCACCAAGATGGAAATTAAAAATTTCGTGGACCACTATCATAATTTTTAAAGGCACTAACTAATAGCAGCATTGAGTATGGTGGTACACAGATACGTAGGAAAAATTTTTGGTTTAATGCGTTACGGTACTCTTCTGCTACACAAGGGCTAATGAGACCAGAACCTACTGCTTAAATCCTATTCCAAAATGATACGAAAATACATGACAACGGTGGGAGTGAGACTTGCAGACTCTGGTACAGTAGAACAGCTACTTATTTATTCGACCATCGTTTAACAATTTCACGGTTTGGACGAGAGTCCAAAATCATATAAATGGGGCACTTACATTTCGATATGTAAATGCATGTATAAAATACAACTTATTAATTTGCAAGATGTTTGATAAATAATTATTACCAATTGATTATTGAACTATAAATATTTATAACCTTGAATAAAAGATGCCATTTTTACTTTAATTTCTAACTAAGCATATTGTTATACGCACCGAGCGGTCCGCGAATGTCCTATCTCCTCAAACGTCGGTCAGTTGATTATGACCTGCATGGGTCTCGAAAATGGAGCAGGAATGGGAGACGAAAATGATTCAGTCGAAGGGAGAAGTGCAAAACTTAACAACGTTGATTTATTCAACAACAAAGAAAAACATTTAAAGGAAACTATCGGTACAATCATTGAGAGAGGAGCTCATTTTAAGCCACCTCTCATTTTGCAAATCTACTCGGGAGTGTGTCCCGTCTTTCCTTGATCCAACAGGAAACCTCGGTTCCAGGGGAGAGCGACACCCCCCCCCTTTAACCTCCGCCCTTGAAGAAGTCGAGTCACACCAAAAACAATTTCTTCCTTTGTCGGTCGATGACAAAACGGCAGATTTGACACTTCTAAAAGTCCGTGTGTCAAAAGGACCATTAAGCCGTTTCACAATTGTTAGGCGCTTTGAAAATGGTCGGCGCCTTACAATGAACCAAAAGAATAAAAGTTCGCCCGACCATCGACAGAGACGGACGCGACTATTACACATATATTTTAAATTATTAACATCCCGATAACTTTTATTGAATAATTTTCAATCGTGTGGTATATTTCGAAGCATATTGTTTCTTGTAATACAACTTTACATCTTTTACAGCAAGTATTTGCCGTGTATAGCTGAAAAAAAAAGTACTACGTCTTGCACAAGTTGTGCTTATTTTTCGCCGAAACAATTTAACATGTCTCTTACACGTTTTATTTACTTTTGGTCCGACTGACTGACTTACCACATACTTTACATGTTTTATTTACTTTTGGTCAGCAAGGAGAACCCATGTTGTAGTGCAATATTTTAAAAGCGAGTTGTACTTTTAAAATGAAACTTTTTTTTAAATAGTAATTTCTTCCACGATTGAGATGACTGGTTTATATTTCAATAAAACACTGCATTTAATTTAAAAATATTTTACAGATGAAATTTTGAAATTTCCACATCCAAAAACAAAAACTTGGACATTTATTTTATTCGCACTATACACTGCTTTATGCACATTTTTAAGACACTGTAGCATTTTTAGCACAAATCCAAGTCAGAGCTTTGAGACTGAACTGTTTAAATTTATTTTTCTTGGTTTAAATTTTGGGTTGGTTGGTTTGAGCTTTACGGCGCAAGGTCCTGTTTAGGATATAAGCGCCAAGCACAAGGTGTTTTCATAAAAACAAGACCTAACTGATAAAAGAGCCCTAACCTAATAACAGAACAAGGTAAAAACCGTACCAGTTTAATAAAGTTATAAAAAAGTCTGCAATGTATAAACTCAATTACACCAGATAGGTATGTAAAAGGTAAAAATGATGAAACATTAAAAAGCTAAAAGCACAATAAATTTTAATTAAAAGATGTAAAAAATACTAAAGCACTTCCTAGAAAAAAAGTTAAATAGACCAAAATAAGCCTAAAAAACGGAGAAAAGATAAGACAGGGATGAGGGGTTCATCTAGTAACTCCGTTAAGGTAGGATGCCGAGTACCAAAAAATAAGACATACGCAGGCTGTAAGTGGCTACAAGATGTAAGTAAATGTAAAATAGTTAGCGGGCCTAACAGAAAGAACATCGGGGTTTGGGTTCATTTGAAAGATAGTAACTATGTGTGAGACGAGTGTGCCCAATACGCAAGCGAGTAATTAAAACGTCGTGCTTACGACTAACATTATCCGGGAAAAATCGAATGTCCTCAGTAATGTTGTGAAGCTTATTGCTGACACACGAGTCCCACTCGTTCTTCCACTTAATATGCAGCTGGCGTTTAATTTCACATTTCAAGTCAGAAAGGGGTATTTTCGTAGACATTAAGTTACTGGCATTCTTATCTGCATCATCCGTAAGCTCGTTCCCGAGGATCCCCGCATGCGCTGGAACCCAGCAGAATAAAACTGTAAAGCCTCGTTTATATAGAGAGGTATACATCTTCTGTATATCATTAATAATAGGGTGCAGCGTCTCATCCGAGTTCAGAGAATCTAGTACACTGAGTCGATGCATACTATAAAGTGCCGGTTCTTCCTGTGCGAAATGTGCTTTAGAGCTTGGTACACCGCTTTACATTCAGCTGTAAAAATAGAGCATTGCTGAGGTAATCTCCAACACCTCCTAACAGAGTTATATACAAAGTTGCAGCCAACATATTCGTCAGTCCTAGAACCATCGGTAAAAACAAGATCATGCCCAGAATATTTAGCTATGTGGGCATAAAAGAACCGTTGATAAACGATATCACTAGTCTCACTTTTTAAGTAGCCTGGACAAGGATGGGTATATGATATCCAATAATTTTCCCAGGGAGGACAATTGAAGAGGTGTTGGGTTTCCACTGTTAAATCTGCAAGACTACTCCGCTGTAGCAAACGACGAGTCCGCAGGCCAAACGGAGGTATGCATGATGGACGATGTTTATACCAATTATCCAATGTAGTATTCAAAAGGTGACTTCTGAGCGGATGGTACGGTTAGGCCAAAATGCGGTAGTATAATATAGTAGACAATCTGTCACGTATAGAGTTCAGACATGGTTCATTGCAGTATACATATAGGTTTTGAACAGGTGACATCCGGAAGGTTTAAATTTTGGGAAATGAAGACAAATCAAACTTCTACAGATATGAAAAACTTAATTGTGAAACTATAGAAAGAAAAGAAAAGCATAAGAGATATTGCAAAAATTGGGAAAAACTCTCATTCAACAGTGCATTACGTAATTATTAAATCTAAAAGGTAAGCACTTTTCCACAGACCAAATGGAAGTGGTCGGACCAAAAAAATTTCTTCGCCTCAGTTAGAGAGGAGGATGCTGAGATTTGTTAAAGAGAATTCTACAATTTTTGCAGTAAAGATAGCAAGACGTTTAAGGGAGACATCTGTTGTCAATGTGCATCCACAGACAATAAGAATTTTTTTACATTCTACGGAATAAAGAGGTTATGCATCACAAAAGAAACCATACATATCTGCCAGAAATGTGAAAAAACGTCTTGAGTATGCTCAATATTAAATTGCAAAGTCCCAAGATTTTTGGAAATCTTCTTACTTAAGTTATTTTTATTGATAAAGATATTTTTACTTCTTAAGTTATTTTTACTGATGGAGATAGGAAGGAACAGCACTTAAATCAGCAAATATAAAAGTAACTGTTAAACACGGCTAACGATATGGTATGGGCTGCAATGGCAGCTAGCGGTGTTGGAAATTTGATGTTTATTGACAGTACTATGGACAAAATGGTATATTTAAATGTTCTAAATCAAAATTTACAAGGCACAGCTGTAAAATTGAATTTAAATAGAAACGTCTCTTTTGTCCAAGACAGTGATCCCATGCATATAGAGATGTAAAAAACCCGGAATTTTGAAGAGGTGGGTATAAACCAGGAATTTTGGGGAATAAACCCGGAATTTTGGGAACTTTGGCAAGAAATCATTTTAACAATGTTTACATTTATTTTTTCAACAGTGGCTATTTAAGGACTAGCATATTATTTCTAAGACATTTTTTTTTTACTTTTGGAAATATATATATATATATATATATATATATATTCAAGAAATAATGGCAATGAGCATTTAAATGATTTTATAGTAGTACTTATGTAATTAATTATCCTGTTAGTCTTATCAAACACATAACTGGTTGCTTTAAATTTAATTGCTAATATAATAATTATATATATTATTGTTGATCATTATTTTTTATGTAAATTGCTTTATGCTAAACTTTTCCCACTCCTTTTATAATATAAAAATAAATATTTTGAAATTTAAAATAACAGTTTACTATTTTTTGTAATGCATATATCAT
>CM063509.1:123675454-123677213 GCA_032207245.1 Pardosa pseudoannulata | reverse complement strand
AAAAATAATGATTTGTGGGTTGGGTGACACTACAGATTATTGCCTAATATTTATGTAATAATAAAAATATTGGATATTTCTCAAAGGAAAAATATACTGATACTTTCATGCTAAATATGATACCTTGCCAAATATAGTTAGCTAATCACAATTATTCAATTTTTTTTTCATGGCATATAATAGTTAAATTTTGTGAAAATATCCACTTTTGAGGTCTACAACAAAGACAGAAAAAATGGTGGTTCTTATTGTGTCAAAGGAATTGGCAACTTCAAAATTCCCATGTTTTGGAAATTTTCAAAATTCCCTTCCCAAAAAACCCGTTTTTTTTCCACTGCTCACAACTCTACATGCATAATGCTCAGATTGTAAAGGAATGGTTGTTATATAATGTACAAAAAGTACTGCCCTATCCTCTACAAAGTCTAGATTCGAACCCTGTAGAACATTTATGGACGTTTATGGGAAAAAAATTGGGAGAAAATAAAAAATAAAAATAAACTAAAAAGTTCTCTTCGGTGGACAGTGTACCGACAGACTTCCCTGAAAAGTTGGTCCTTTCGATGAAGACAGGATTAGAAACTGTTATAGCAATCAAAGGATATCACACGAAGTATTAAATGCTTCTGTTTAAAATTTAAAAGTTATTTTTTGTTACCTTGGATAAACATCCAAGTTTTTTTTTGGAGGGGGTTATCGAAAGTGATATTACCATAATGTTCTTTAAAATTATAATTTATATTTATGTGCTATTGAAATTAAAACAAATTTGATTTATTTTTTAAATAGTATTTTTTCGGAATTTTATTTTAGTTCAAAAGCGTAATGTAATGTAAAATTATTAAACGATAAAATCCTGTAACCTTACTGTCCAACTTTTTTTTTTTTTGTTCACTATATCTTACACGTTTTGTTTACTTTTGGCTAGATCTACTTACCCTGTGACTCACCCGACATTGTAAGTCAAGAAATTAATGAAAAAGGCTGCATTCCAAAATAAAATAATTGGACCAAAAAAGGAAACACATAGTGCGCTGCAAGGCGTCAAATTGACATCATCTCACAGACGCCTACGGAATTACCAGTGCTTAGGCAAATGGGTGTATGCACTTCCTACGTACAAAATCGACTACAAGTTCGAATATTTCATCAAAGTCCTTGTAATTTCACAGAATCAAATTATTTGCTTGGACTACGACTCTACTGTGTAAAAGTTTTGCTCACGCACATTGTGTTGTTCTACAGGATGCTTAACACTAGATTGCCCGAGATTTCTTGTATACCTATATTGCCCAAAAACAGTCAAAATGACTGCATTGTGAAAAAAATAACAAATATGTAAAGAAATTTGTTTAAAATTAATTTTTAATATTTCTTATATTATTTACAATTAAACAACATGTTTGATAATATAATTATCTATTATCAACGAGAATGCACTGATAAGGTAATCTGCGATAATGCTCCTTTTAGCGTAGCCTGTTGGCCCTTTCACGTCCTTGAAAATACAAGCAGATGGTATCCTTACAGGAATACCACATTCGTCAATTTTTGTCCACACAGTACCATCAGAAGCTGTTTCGACCTCCTGAAACGTATTTTCAGTTTCTTCATCAGAATCTGAACTAGTTAGCACCCTACACCTTTTCCTGGGTATATTGATGACACTTTTATTTTCATCATTGGTGATCGACTCTTCATCACTATCTTCAGCGTCAGATGTTTCACTTTGAATATAATCCGCTTCATCTTCAGATGA
>CM063509.1:123590454-123670454 GCA_032207245.1 Pardosa pseudoannulata | reverse complement strand
GCACGTAACTAATTCAATATTTACACTAAACAGTCCGATTGTAAAGTCAAGCGTTTGAACTTCTGCCTTGCTTCGTATGACTAAAAATTTTAACATCCGCAAAAAACTTCGTTAAACGTTCTCCTGTATAGCTTCTAACATCTACTACTAAGTTATTAAATGCACGTAACTAATTCAATATTTACACTAAACAGTCCGATTGTAAAGTCAAGCGTTTGAACTTCTGCCTTGCTTCGTATGACTAAAAATTTTAACATCCGACTAAAAACTTCATTAAACGTTCTCCTGTATAGCTTCTAACATCTACTACTAAGTTATTAAATGCACGTAACTAATTCAATATTTACACTAAACAGTCCGATTGTAAAGTCAAGCGTTTGAACTTCTGCCTTGCTTCGTATGACTAAAAATTTTAACATCCGCAAAAAACTTCGTTAAACGTTCTCCTGTATAGCTTCTAACATCTACTACTAAGTTATTAAATGCACGTAACTAATTCAATATTTACACTAAACAGTCCGATTGTAAAGTCAAGCGTTTGAACTTCTGCCTTGCTTCGTATGACTAAAAATTTTAACATCCGCAAAAAACTTCGTTAAACGTTCTCCTGTATAGCTTCTAACATCTACTACTAAGTTATTAAATGCACGTAACTAATTCAATATTTACACTAAACAGTCCGATTGTAAAGTCAAGCGTTTGAACTTCTGCCTTGCTTCGTATGACTAAAAATTTTAACATCCGCAAAAAACTTCGTTAAACGTTCTCCTGTATAGCTTCTAACATCTACTACTAAGTTATTAAATGCACGTAACTAATTCAATATTTACACTAAACAGTCCGATTGTAAAGTCAAGCGTTTGAACTTCTGCCTTGCTTCGTATGACTAAAAATTTTAACATCCGCAAAAAACTTCGTTAAACGTTCTCCTGTATAGCTTCTAACATCTACTACTAAGTTATTAAATGCACGTAACTAATTCAATATTTACACTAAACAGTCCGATTGTAAAGTCAAGCGTTTGAACTTCTGCCTTGCTTCGTATGACTAAAAATTTTAACATCCGCAAAAAACTTCGTTAAACGTTCTCCTGTATAGCTTCTAACATCTACTACTAAGTTATTAAATGCACGTAACTAATTCAATATTTACACTAAACAGTCCGATTGTAAAGTCAAGCGTTTGAACTTCTGCCTTGCTTCGTATGACTAAAAATTTTAACATCCGCAAAAAACTTCGTTAAACGTTCTCCTGTATAGCTTCTAACATCTACTACTAAGTTATTAAATGCACGTAACTAATTCAATATTTACACTAAACAGTCCGATTGTAAAGTCAAGCGTTTGAACTTCTGCCTTGCTTAGTATGACTAAGTTTTAACATTCACTAAAAACTTCATTACACATTCTTCTGCGCAGCTTCTAACATCTACTTCTAAGTTATTAAATGCACGTAACTAATTCAATATTTACACTAAACAGTCCGATTGTAAAGTCAAGCGTTTGAACTTCTGCCTTGCTTCGTATGACTAAAAATTTTAACATCCGCAAAAAACTTCGTTAAACGTTCTCCTGTATAGCTTCTAACATCTACTACTAAGTTATTAAATGCACGTAACTAATTCAATATTTACACTAAACAGTCCGATTGTAAAGTCAAGCGTTTGAACTTCTGCCTTGCTTCGTATGACTAAAAATTTTAACATCCGCAAAAAACTTCGTTAAACGTTCTCCTGTATAGCTTCTAACATCTACTACTAAGTTATTAAATGCACGTAACTAATTCAATATTTACACTAAACAGTCCGATTGTAAAGTCAAGCGTTTGAACTTCTGCCTTGCTTCGTATGACTAAAAATTTTAACATCCGCAAAAAACTTCGTTAAACGTTCTCCTGTATAGCTTCTAACATCTACTACTAAGTTATTAAATGCACGTAACTAATTCAATATTTACACTAAACAGTCCGATTGTAAAGTCAAGCGTTTGAACTTCTGCCTTGCTTCGTATGACAGAGTTGTAAAATTCACTAAAAACTTCATTAAACATTCATCTGTGCAGCTTCTAACGTCTTTATTAAGTTATTAAATGCACATAACTAATTAAATATTCAAATTAAACAGTCTGATTGTAAAGTCAAGCGTTTGAACTTCTGCCTTGCTTCGTATGACAGAGTTGTAAAATTCACTAAAAACTTCATTAAACATTCATCTGTGCAGCTTCTAACGTCTACTACTAAGTTATTAAATGCACATAACTAATTAAATATTTAAACTAAACAGTCTGATTGTAAAGTAAAGCGCTTGAACTTCTGCCTGCTTAGTATGACTAAGAATTTTAACATCCGCAAAAAACTTCATTAAACGTTCTCCTGTATAGCTTCTAACATCTTCTACTAAGTTATTAAATGCACGTAACTAATTCAATATTTAAACTGAACAGTCCGATTGTAAAGTCAAGCGCTTGAAATTCTGCCTGCTTAGTATGACTAAGAATTTTAACATCCGCAAAAAACTTCATTAAATATTCTTCTGTGCAGCTTCTAACGTCTACTACTAAGTTATAAAAGGCATGTAACTATTTCATTATTTAAGCTAAACAGTCTGACTGTAATTAACTGTTTATGCAATCTTGATGTTCCACATTTTTACCCTCTGTAAAAGATAAATGGAGATATATATTAGATCAACGGAAGAAATCCCGTTCTAGCAGTAAATGTGCAAATATCCAGAGGACGAGTTAGATGGATTTCCAAAACAATTTATGACTGACATTGAATTAGCCATTAAACAAAACTTACTGTCCAGATTCAGTAAGACAGGCAGAGTACCTCATGGCAAATACCAGGTCACAACAAGACTTGCTTCTTAACGGTCTTATTAAAGTTTGGCGACCCTAACTAGTTGTGTCAGTGACACGTTCATAAAAGTATAATTTGGAAAAAAAAGAAATATGTAAAAAGGTTCATGAACCAGAAGTGAAAAATATTTCACCTTCAGATATTATGGGCTATATACGACCAATGGAGAAAATCTTATCGTAAAAAATGTATAACTCATAAACTGCTAAATATTCAATAATCTTCAATAATAAAAAAAACAGATTATTAATTTTTGAATTTGAGATAATCATATTTTTATAATCAATTATCGATTAAATTTTAGTCTAGGTCAACTTAATAGGCAATGTGAACTAATTGGCTATTAACCTCTTCCGGTATGATTTAATAATGAAAGACTGTGCATGAAATAACCATTTAATTTTTATTTAAAAAACTTGTTTCTTTTTACAATTCTTACATATTCTTAATTAAAATCCACTTTTTACATAGTGTTAAATAATATCAAGAATATAATATCAGAAACAGTAAAATTAAGAAAAAATTAAAGCAAAACATTAATAAGGTATACAGATAATAGTCTTCAAGCTAGTGGTACTTTTCCAAACAAAGTGCAAAGGAATTCTTAACTGTTTACACCGCCAAGTAGTCTCACTTTTAATTGGATTCTTGTAACACACACGGCATTTCTTAGTAAGTTTTCTTTTATTCTGACTCCTTAATTTGGCAATGACTTGTACCAAGAAATTCTAAGTAAACAATATGCAATAGTGACTTGTGATTTTCACGAGTGATAAAAGTGTTGCCAAATTCAATACACTAGAAATTTTAAACTAAATTAATTATCATATTTAACAGTAACTTTAATCATATGACGAGTGTAGCTCGTCATTGTGCGGTATGGAATGAAAAACTAATGACGAGCTAAACGCGTCATTTTACCGGAAGGGGTTAAACTGACACAATAATTATATTGACTAAAATTGTAGGTAAATGAAAAAAAAAAGTAATTTTACCAGTAACCAGTTTATTGCGGAATTTAATTCTAAAATCCCTCACTCTGTGACGGAGAAGGGAATTAATAGTTATTTGGGGGTAATGTTTAGTTGCCCCTTCACATACAAATAAAATGGAATTTGATGCATGCGAAAAATACTATTTAATACGGATTAATTAATTATATGCAAGCTTAGTAACTTAACATTTTATTTTAAAATTTGTATTGCTATGTATCATTTAACGAGGTTTTCATATATGATGTTAATAGAAAATAAGTAATAGTATAAAATAAATTAGTATGTCTGTAAAATATGAAATATTTCAAAATATTTTGGAATAGTTAAAGGGAACCGACACTTTTTACAGTTCCGTGGTGTTTCGCTGCTTCTATTTATTATTTTTTTTTCAACTCCTCTTCTTAGCCCACTCTCCTGTTTCTAATCATGGATCTTGTTGGGGCTTCAACCACATTTGGCGAAATTGGCGTGCTTGCAGCTTGCGTGCGTGGCGTGCTTGCAGCGTGGCGTTTGAAATCTGGCGAGGAGATCGTAACTGAACAAATTGATACATAAACAAAAACAACATTTTGAGGAAAAATTTTACAAAAATTGAATATTTTAAATACTTTTAATAATAAATTTTTTTTTAATAAATTAAATTAAATTAAATTAAATTAAATAATAAAATTTTAGATACTTGTAAATTCTTTTTCAAAATATTTTTAAGTAAATCGACCGATCTTTGCAGAACAGGTATTTTGAGTGGAGGTTGAAGAGGAGTTGTAAAATTGAAAAATTTTTTTTTTCAAATCTCTTATTTTTTACTTACACATGACTTCTTGAATATTCTAATCAATCTAGAATCGAAGCATGAGTGAAATAATTAAATGATGTAATATTATCCTACATAACGTCTGCAAGAGGCAGTTTTTGACGTCTAGGACATATCCAAGTCTACAATGGCACATCAAATAACTGACGTCTCCCCAGATGTCATTGTATGTCAAAGGATTAAGAATGAATATTAAATCTGGAAACAGCCAAAGAACAGAAAGATATCACAAAGTCACCCCCGTTTATTGTGGAATTAACAGCAATAAAGTTTTCAAAATTCCGAGAGCTTTCGTAACTTTTTAAGGTATCCGTCTACGTTAAAAACGTGATTTTTTTTTGCCAAAAATCCTAATTTTTTTTATTTCTCTATTGTAAAATTTCAACTTTTAGGCTTCTAAATCTGTTTTTGTTTTGTCTCTACGGCATTTTAAAGAAAAGTTACAGCTATTTAAACATCAGTGACTGCTGTCAAAACAAACCGGAAATAGCGACTTCGGAACCGGAAGGTGGGAATTTAAAGCCTTTTTAAAGAGCATTTTTTGGACAAAACTTTTTAAATTTTCATGAAGATTAGTTTAAACATTTTTCTATTATTTTTAATAATTAGCAACTTGGCAATTAAAAAGTTTTGAAGCAAGAAAGTGTGGGGAATTTTAAACATGTATTTTAATTTTTAATAGTTAAAATTGCTTTCATAAACTTCAAATACGTTTTTCTCGGAACGGTATTTTTAATATAATGTTGACACTTGAAATGCGACTTCTCAAAAAGTTCTTAAAATATTTTGTTAAAAATTATTATGAATGCTTTTGATAGTATATGCTAGTGAATGACCTAAAAGCTTTAAATTTGGATTATTTTTAATGATGTTACACTCCTAGTTAGATATAGAGGTAATGAAAATTCATTAAAAATTCAATGTGTATGATTTTGTAGGACCAACATTTTTTACCAAACGTAATTAAGCAAAGATTTTAGGTGATTCACTAGTCCAGTGTATAAAAAATGTGTTGCATAAAAAAATATTGAAATAATTTATTTATTAAAAAATTAGACCTCTTGAAAAAATAACGATTTTTTTTACTTAATTTTCTTTATTTATTAGAAATTTTATAAAAAACTTCTCCAGGAATAAATTTTTTAAGTGCAATTCTCTATGATAATATAAAAAATAAATCTAAAAATGTAAAAACAAACTAGATTCTACGTTTAAAGAAAAAAGTTCTCCGAACGTAGACGGATACCTTAAGCTAGATTTCTTTTGCTGTCACTTAAATTTTAATTCAGTTTGTTGAAGCATAATAAAAAGCCGCAGATCGCAAACACCTTTTATTGAAAACACCAAAATTAACAAGAAATTGAGCTATTGAAGAGTTGACCGGGGTACCTTGGCCGAAGGCCTTATCCCCTGTTGCAAGTTAAGAATTCAAAATCAGGTGTCCAGTCTTTTAAGATGAAAAACAATAAGTATGAAAATGCAGGTCTTAATGATGGGATGAGATAAATTGCTAGGCCCATACTTAACAAGTTAAATAAATTAAGATGAAAAACATTTAAAATAAAAAGAAGAAAGTTTAAGAATAGCAAGAAATTTTTATTTATTTATTTATTTTAATTTAATTAATTAATTAATTTATTTTTATTACTAAATTACTGTACAAGACTGTGAAGATATAGGTGAATGTTGATGAGAGAAATAATAAGTGAAATTACATTAAGTTAGTACAAGAAGTAAAATTAAAGTTAAAAAATTAAAATTAAAAATTAGGTTCAGCTTAAAATTCATGGCGAGAAAAGCTCAGAGCAGGTTCTGTGAGTCCATCTGTTGGATGGCCTCGCGTTCGGGAAGTGCATTGGGGAGCGTTAAGAAGGGAGATGAAATTCTACCAGTTTAAGGAATCATGGCGGCTCTAGGCCGCTTGCGATGTTTAGCTTTCCTATGATCATAGTCAGGTAATTCGGCTATGATCTGATTAGGTAGGCTATACACCTGACCATAGAATTTGGAAGAAAGCTTAGTGCAAATAATTTTAAATGTATCTATGTTCAAATCCCTTCGAATAATTTTATTGGTTAGATACCTGGGGGCCTGAGCGATCCTCCGGAGAGTTCTGTTGTGAATTTTATTAAGTAGGTCAATGTTAGATTGGGATGCAAACGACCAAATTGGGGCGGCGTACGTTGCAGCGGGCAAAACTACTGCTTTGTACAAGAGCATTTTATTTTTAATGGAAAGATGGGGGCCGTAAAGTAGTGAACGAAGCTCACAGATTCTGGCATTCATACAGTTTTTAATGTTGGTTATATGTTTCCTGAACGTTAATCTCTTATCTAGAGTGATACCTAAGTATTTAACAGAGTCACTCCAGCTAATCACCTCGCCGTATAAGTACAACCGAGGAGGAATTTTAAATGATCGACTAAAATAAATTGCCTGGCATTTGCCAGGGTTTATTTTAATCTTCCAATTATTAAACCAAATTTCCAGAGCAGAAATATGATTTTGAATGTAAGCTCTAACGCTATCTATGTGTGGGGCAGAAGTAAAAATTTCCGTGTCGTCAGCATAAAGTGCAAGTGAAGTTAAATCAGTTTTAGGGATATCATTAATGAAAATATTGAATAAAGTCGGACCAAGAATTGAGCCCTGTTGGACTCCAGCAGTTATTGTTCTGTTGTTAGAATAAGTGTTGTTGACACGGACTTTGAAGGAACGATTGCAAAGGTAGTGTTTTAAAAGATGAATCATTGCATCTGGCACACGGAGCTTAATTAATTTGTAAATTAACAAGAAATACGAGGTACATTGGGCTTTTATGGTTTTATGAAGATCCTGCGTCCAGCCAATCAAATTTCTGGCACAAAAAAAAAACTAATTAAACACAGCCAATCAAAACATAAAAGGATCAACTAAAGAAACCATCGTACGTCCAAGAAAGCTATTACTTCTATACAACAATAATCGGCCAAGTCGTCAAGTATGAGTGCGATTATAAATTTCAACAGTTTCCTATCTGTTTGATCCATAAAGATTATACTTAATCTTGGATGGATAAGTATCCGAGAATTATACTTAATCTTGGACGGACCCTTCTCCAACAGTTAAAATCGGTGAGCTTTCATTCTTCAAAAAGTATTATAAAGCTAAAATTTAATAAAAGATACAAGCAACAACTGGTTGACTTTGCTAAAGATAAGGTCTGGGAGATCCTGGCATCCACTATCCTAATTTTCCAAAGAGCCCCTGCTGTTGCAATGTTTTGTCTTTTTACTTGACATGACTGTCTCAGTGCTCATTTGTTAAGAATCGGATTTAATGAATCAGCTAATTGTAGTTTATGTAATTCTGGATGACCCATAAACTATAACATTTAGACACATGCACTGCATTGTACAGTTTAGCTTCTGCTGTTCAAAAATATTGGAAAGCTAGAAGGATAATGGATTAGTTGACAAATGCCTGACATTTCTAAATAAGTATAAATAACCTTGGGTGATAATCTAGTAAGACAACCAAACTTACACAGAAATTGAGATTTTCCTATGATCACGTTAAGCATTGTCGTCAGCGATATATAATGTTCCGCATTTTCCTAATTATGAGTATCAGGGAATTTGATGACAAGCAAGAACAAATTATGAATTCCATCTTATAAAATACAATTATTCAATAATAAATTTTCATTCTAAAAAACGAAAATTGCAAAATATCACTTTACGACTTGTCTCGCCATTCAGAATACATTACTTTCTGAGACATACACCCACGTTCAATCAACATTCAGCTAGAAAGAAAACATTCACTCAATTAATGAAAATAGCTAGAGCTTATTAGACGAGTATAAAAAACTTGCAGTTAAGAGATCTCAACAAGGAAAGATCTGAGGGCTCCTGTAAGTCTAAACAGGAAACAAACATCATGGCATCGTTCATGAGTCCAAAACAGAATATATTCAGAACTTAACCGTTTGACAACTATCCATCAAAATCTTCATATATTCAGGGTATCTGGCAAAATAAAATGTTTCAAATCCATGACTTTTCATGACTTTCCCTGATTTAGCAGATCATTTTCCATGACTTTTAAAAAGCTTTCGTTTAAGTATATATGAATAAAACTTCTGATGTACATACAAATAAAACATATACTTTTAGAGAAATTACAAGAATTTTATCATAAAAAAACTATAAACTTACTTTATAAGTGTTAATAAACTCATATACATAAAAATAAATTGTTGTATCTACATATATAAGTTTAATCATATAGCAATTTTTCAATCAAAATGTTTCCAATTTGAATTCAGGGTACTTTAGTATTATCTAGGTGACCATGAATAATAGCCAAATATAACCCTATAATGTTTATATACAATATCCCTAGAGATAAACTTATATTTTGTGCAAAAATCTTAATTTTTATTAAAAAATATTAATTATTATATTAATAAAACTTTAATCTACAATTTAAGAAAAATCCAGAATAATATACATTTACCCACCCATTAAGCTTTCTTGCTTTGAGTTTCCTTGGTGAACAAATTTTACTTGGCAATAGGGTCAATAGGATAATACATAAATACCAAACTCAGTAACTTCAGCCAAATGACAAGTAAAAATAGAATTAAACAATTCAATGCATTTCTTTTAATCGGTAGTTTAGCGGTTCCATGACTTTCCATGATTTTTACTCATTTTACTTGAAAAATCAAGACTTTCCATGACAAAATTAAAATCCATGATTTTCCATTATTTTTCCCTGACTTTCCAGGTGCGCGGAAACCATGTATATTCCAAAAGTGCTATAGATAATTTGGATACTTTAAAATAAAAAAAATGTGTTTTTATTGAAAATTTTATAACTTTTGCAATTTTACATCGATTTACATATTTCTTTTAACGTTTAACAGATAGAGAATTAACGAAAACAACTATTTAAGGCAATCAGTTAAGATATCAGTGGTAAATGAAAAAAAAACTTGAAACTTGACCTTGATTCAGTGTCCGATATAGTACAGTAGAACCTCGGTATAACGACCCGTGAGACCAACATCATATGGTCCTTGCAACGAATTGAAAAAATAATAAAAAAAATTGAGCAAAAAAATGATGCCACAGTACATACCTAGAGAACACTTCTATTTATTTGTATTTCCATTACTGAATTTTTGAAAAAAGTCTGATTGACGCCTGTTTCAAGTTCGTTTGGGAATTTTTCATTATCATTGATTCCATATCCGTTAGATTTTGAAGGAAATCTTCAAAATAAATTGTTCTTCAAAATATTGACGCAAGGCATTGATTGCATTTAAGTCCTCTTTTTCATTCACTTTTTCAAAAGCTTGAACGATTTAACTATGGCAAACGATATCCGAATGTTAACAAGAAATTGAGCTATTGAAGAGTTGACCGGGGTACCTTGGCCGAAGGCCTTATCCCCTGTTGCAAGTTAAGAATTCAAAATCAGGTGTCCAGTCTTTTAAGAAATAAACAAGAAATTGAGCTATTGAAGAGTTGACCGGGGTACCTTGGCCGAAGGCCTTATCCCCTGTTGCAAGTTAAGAATTCAAAATCAGGTGTCCAGTCTTTTAAGATGAAAAACAATAAGTATGAAAATGCAGGTCTTAATGATGGGATGAGATAAATTGCTAGGCCCATACTTAACAAGTTAAATAAATTAAGATGAAAAACATTTAAAATAAAAAGAAGAAAGTTTAAGAATAGCAAGAAATTTTTATTTATTTATTTATTTTAATTTAATTAATTAATTAATTAATTTATTTTTATTACTAAATTACTGTACAAGACTGTGAAGATATAGGTGAATGTTGATGAGAGAAATAATAAGTGAAATTACATTAAGTTAGTACAAGAAGTAAAATTAAAGTTAAAAAATTAAAATTAAAAATTAGGTTCAGCTTAAAATTCATGGCGAGAAAAGCTCAGAGCAGGTTCTGTGAGTCCATCTGTTGGATGGCCTCGCGTTCGGGAAGTGCATTGGGGAGCGTTAAGAAGGGAGATGAAATTCTACCAGTTTAAGGAATCATGGCGGCTCTAGGCCGCTTGCGATGTTTAGCTTTCCTATGATCATAGTCAGGTAATTCGGCTATGATCTGATTAGGTAGGCTATACACCTGACCATAGAATTTGGAAGAAAGCTTAGTGCAAATAATTTTAAATGTATCTATGTTCAAATCCCTTCGAATAATTTTATTGGTTAGATACCTGGGGGCCTGAGCGATCCTCCGGAGAGTTCTGTTGTGAATTTTATTAAGTAGGTCAATGTTAGATTGGGATGCAAACGACCAAATTGGGGCGGCGTACGTTGCAGCGGGCAAAACTACTGCTTTGTACAAGAGCATTTTATTTTTAATGGAAAGATGCCGTAAAGTAGTGAACGAAGCTCACAGATTCTGGCATTCATACAGTTTTTAATGTTGGTTATATGTTTCCTGAACGTTAATCTCTTATCTAGAGTGATACCTAAGTATTTAACAGAGTCACTCCAGCTAATCACCTCGCCGTATAAGTACAACCGAGGAGGAATTTTAAATGATCGACTAAAATAAATTGCCTGGCATTTGCCAGGGTTTATTTTAATCTTCCAATTATTAAACCAAATTTCCAGAGCAGAAATATGATTTTGAATGTAAGCTCTAACGCTATCTATGTGTGGGGCAGAAGTAAAAATTTCCGTGTCGTCAGCATAAAGTGCAAGTGAAGTTAAATCAGTTTTAGGGATATCATTAATGAAAATATTGAATAAAGTCGGACCAAGAATTGAGCCCTGTTGGACTCCAGCAGTTATTGTTCTGTTGTTAGAATAAGTGTTGTTGACACGGACTTTGAAGGAACGATTGCAAAGGTAGTGTTTTAAAAGATGAATCATTGCATCTGGCACACGGAGCTTAATTAATTTGTAAATTAACAAGAAATACGAGGTACATTGGGCTTTTATGGTTTTATGAAGATCCTGCGTCCAGCCAATCAAATTTCTGGCACAAAAAAAAAACTAATTAAACACAGCCAATCAAAACATAAAAGGATCAACTAAAGAAACCATCGTACGTCCAAGAAAGCTATTACTTCTATACAACAATAATCGGCCAAGTCGTCAAGTATGAGTGCGATTATAAATTTCAACAGTTTCCTATCTGTTTGATCCATAAAGATTATACTTAATCTTGGATGGATAAGTATCCGAGAATTATACTTAATCTTGGACGGACCCTTCTCCAACAGTTAAAATCGGTGAGCTTTCATTCTTCAAAAAGTATTATAAAGCTAAAATTTAATAAAAGATACAAGCAACAACTGGTTGACTTTGCTAAAGATAAGGTCTGGGAGATCCTGGCATCCACTATCCTAATTTTCCTCGAGCCTCTGCTGTTGCAATGTTTTGTCTTTTTACTTGACATGACTGTCTCACTGCTCATTTGTTAAGAATTGGATTTAATGAATCCGCTAATTGTAGTTTATGTAATTCTGGATGACCCATAAACTATAACATTTAGACACATGCACTGCATTGTACAGTTTAGCTTCTGCTGTTCAAAAATATTGGAAAGCTAGAAGGATAATGGATTAGTTGACAAATGCCTGACATTTCTAAATAAGTATAAATAACCTTGGATGATAATCTAGTAAGACAACCAAACTTACACAGAAATTGAGATTTTCCTATGATCACGTTAAGCATTGTCGTCAGCGATATATAATGTTCCGCATTTTCATAATTATGAGTATCAGGGAATTTGATGACAAGCAAGAACAAATTATGAATTCCATCTTATAAAATACAATTATTCAATAATAAATTTTCATTCTAAAAAACGAAAATTGCAAAATATCACTTTACGACTTGTCTCGCCATTCAGAATACATTACTTTCTGAGACATACACCCACGTTCAATCAACATTCAGCTAGAAAGAAAACATTCACTCAATTAATGAAAATAGCTAGAGCTTATTAGACGAGTATAAAAAACTTGCAGTTAAGAGATCTCAACAAGGAAAGATCTGAGGGCTCCTGTAAGTCTAAACAGGAAACAAACATCATGGCATCGTTCATGAGTTCAAAACAGAGTATATTCAGAACTTAACCGTTTGACAACTATCCATCAAAATCTTCATATATTCAGGGTATCTGGCAAAATAAAATGTTTCAAATCCATGACTTTTCATGACTTTCCCTGATTTAGCAGATCATTTTCCATGACTTTTAAAAAGCTTTCGTTTAAGTATATATGAATAAAACTTCTGATGTACATACAAATAAAACATATACTTTTAGAGAAATTACAAGAATTTTATCATAAAAAAACTATAAACTTACTTTATAAGTGTTAATAAACTCATATACATAAAAATAAATTGTTGTATCTACATATATAAGTTTAATCATATAGCAATTTTTCAATCAAAATGTTTCCAATTTGAATTCAGGGTACTTTAGTATTATCTAGGTGACCATGAATAATAGCCAAATATAACCCTATAATGTTTATATACAATATCCCTAGAGATAAACTTATATTTTGTGCAAAAATCTTAATTTTTATTAAAAAATATTAATTATTATATTAATAAAACTTTAATCTACAATTTAAGAAAAATCCAGAATAATATACATTTACCCACCCATTAAGCTTTCTTGCTTTGAGTTTCCTTGGTGAACAAATTTTACTTGGCAATAGGGTCAATAGGATAATACATAAATACCAAACTCAGTAACTTCAGCCAAATGACAAGTAAAAATAGAATTAAACAATTCAATGCATTTCTTTTAATCGGTAGTTTAGCGGTTCCATGACTTTCCATGATTTTTACTCATTTTACTTGAAAAATCAAGACTTTCCATGACAAAATTAATCTATTGTGTAAATCCATGATTTTCCATGACTTTCCCTGACTTTCCAGGTGCACGTAAACCATGTATATTCCAAAAGTGCTATAGATAATTTGGATACTTTAAAATAAAAAAATGTATTTTTACTGAAAATTTTATAACTTTTGCAACTTTACATCGATTTACATATTTCTTTTAACGTTTTACAGATAGAGAATTAACGAAAACAACTATTTAAGGCAATCAATTAAGATATCCATGGTAAATGGAAAAAAAAGCAACTTGAAACTTGACCTTGATTCAGTGTCCGATATAGTACAGTAGAACCTCGGTATAACGACCCGTGAGACCAACATCATATGGTCCTTGCAACGAATTGAAAAAATAATAAAAAAAATTGAGCAAAAAAATGATGCCACAGTACATACCTAGAGAACACTTCTATTTATTTGTATTTCCATTACTGAATTTTTGAAAAAAGTCTGATTGACGCCTGTTTCAAGTTCGTTTGGGAATTTTTCATTATCATTGATTCCATATCCGTTAGATTTTGAAGGAAATCTTCAAAATAAATTGTTCTTCAAAATATTGACGCAAGGCATTGATTGCATTTAAGTCCTCTTTTTCATTCACTTTTTCAAAAGCTTGAACGATTTAACTATGGCAAACGATATCCGAATGGATAGGGCTCTGCTATTTGGAACCAAAGTTTGTTATAACAAATATCCATTCTCAATTTTGGCATAGATGTCTTTAGTCGCTATTTTGCCGATGTTTGTAGCAAATATACATATACTAGCATATAGCCCGCCATACGACGGGATCAGTAAAATTTTTAATGTTTCAGAATTGTAAAGAACCCTATGAAGCAGATGTGTGTTACGCTGACCCATCCGAAGACATACAGCAGCAACTAATGACGACCGTGCCGCGACAGTGACTCCATAATGGCTACCAAGCCACCACTGACCTACGAGAGGCTAGTCATGGTCCGATTTTAATGTGGTCCTACAAGGTAAGGAGCAAACACTACGACCTATGAGGCTGGTAAAAAAAAATGGTTTGTTTTTTGGTTGAGAATTATCTGGTACACGCTCAATAATTTGTTTATCTTTACTGACCGCATGTTAGTTGCCAACTTTAATTTATCTTGTCATATTGCGTGATAAAATCAACAGCACAGGTTTTAATATTGACAGTGATTATTTGGCGGTATATATAAATGATGTCCAAAATTTAGTGAATCGATTGCAAACCGTGTGGTTATGTATAAAAAAATTAACACATAAACGAACAAGCTTTTTAATTTCTAAAGATATATAACATAAAGGCTAGATATTTGGTAGTCCGTGAAACAGACTCCTAGACCTTTATGAAAAGAATTTACAGTTAATACCGGTGATAAAATTTTCATTGTAACAAAAGTAATCAATGATTAAATTTAAAATTATCAAATATGTACCTAATCTATTATTTAAGCCAAATTCCCTATATAATAATAGCCTAAGTTATCTGTCCGTCTGTCCTCCAATTTATGAAGCAGTTGGACCTGGAATGGATAGAGGCATCCATTCAAAGCGAATAAAGTTTATCTTCTCCTAAACTATCAATCCTATTCTAAAATAAATTGGTATAAATATGCTTCATATCACAGCATAAAATACTGTCGTCTTTAAAAAGTTCGAAATCCAACCCTTCCCCCCTTTTTGAAGTTTAATGCCATTATTTCAGGCCCTATTTTCCCCGGTTAAGAGCAGGCGATTCAATTTATCCATTTATCACTTAATAAATAGCTAAAAATAACATTTTTTTCTAGCATTGTGACGTCATTCCTTTAAACATCTCATTTAATTATTTCATATTTTAAGCTATTTAAATATCATCTGCATTTTCATACGTTTTGTCACTGAACTTAGATATTACGTAAATGATTTTCTTTTATATTTGGCTTAAATAATAGATCAGGTACATATGTTATAATTTTGAATTTAATCATCGATTATTTTTTGATACAATGAAAATTTTATCGCGGGTATTAACAATAAATTCTTTTTATATAAATCTAGGAGTCTATTTCACGGACTAATAAATATCTAACTTTTAATTTATATGTATTTGGAAATTAAGATGTTTATTATTTTGTGTGTTTGTTTATTATACATAACCACACGGTTTGACTAAATGAATTCAATACGATGCTAAACTGCATTCACAGGATTGAGAGACTCTAGAGGAGTATGACGATAAATAAATTATTGATAGTGGACCAAATAATTCTCAACCAAAAAACAAACCATTTTTTACCTGCCTCATTGGGTACTTAACAGTTCTGGAATATTAAAAATTTTACTAATCCCGTCATATGATGGGCTATATGCTAGTATAAAAGAATATTATTTACGTAATATCTAAGTTCAGTGATAAAAGGTAAGAAAATAATGCAGACGATATTTAAATAATTTAAAATAAGAAATGATTAAATGAAATGGTTAAGAGAGTGACGTCATAATGCTGGAAAAAATTGTTATTTTCATCTACTTATAATGTGATAAATTGATGAATTTAATCGCCTGCTTTTAACCGGGGAATAGGGCTTGAAATAATGGAAGTAAAAGATCGAAAAGAAAAGGAAGGGGTGGATTTCGAACGCTTTCAAACTCACTTTGGATTTTGCTAACCCTAACTCAAGAATTCGATTTGGGTATCAAATTAGGCGATTTCACGCAGCAGGGCACATCTCAACTTATGACAATACTGTCTTTAGTTTCAAACGGAAGGGCAGTTTATTGTTTGCCTATTGGCTGTTGTAAACATGAAAATGAATGGGAAGAACATTATAGTAGTTCGTGACGTTGCACGAAATTGCTCTACTGTTGAGGTACAGAGAATCCCTCTTGGTAAAATTCACTCCTAGCCACAGGCTGCTATGTATAGTTTAAAAAGAGCTTTATAGAGATTAAGTGTTTAAAAACTGCGATAAAATGTTATGCGTCGCTTACACAAATGAACTTTGACAGACGTATTACTATAGATCAGGCAGCCACGATAATGCTTAATACTCACCATCGAAGAAAGAGGAATGTGCACGCCGTAAATAGTGACGTCACCTCCCATCGTAATGTGCGTCACATCGCAAAGGGGCATTCCATCCCGGTGACCGTATGTAGTGAAAGGAACTCCATTCACTTCGACCTGGAAACCGAAATAAAATTCGATTAACTCTTAAAAGGTATAATTTCATTCCAGTAAATTAATTGTATTTATAAATTTAATAAAGACATGTCATTGAGTTTAGATATAAGAATTACATATTTCATGAAAATTATAAAATTCATCTTTAATAGTTATTGCAAATAGTTTTGTCTTCAGTAGGTTGTTCTAACCAACATTTTTAACAATAAGAACTTAGATTAGATATAAAATATTTTATTACATTCCTTTGAGAATAAATACCACGTCAAAGGTAGTTTCTGTATTAGTTTAGTAGAATATCATTCCTATCGTTAGTCATGTTGTATAAGGGTCGCACAAATAAAAATAGCACAAACGTCTATATAACAAATTGTTTAACTGCATTGTTTAACTGCATTTGTTACAATGAAATGTACATAGAGAGTAATAAATACAGAACAGTTAGACAAGACATAGGTGACTTAGAAATTGAAATTCATGTCAAAGGTAGTGACTGCTTTAGTCGTAAGATAATTTCTACCACTAACCATGCTGAATGTAGAATTATTATTGTAGAATTATTGATGTTGTTGAATATTACATTTCTCCTTTAAGCCGCAATAACCCTTCACCGGTTATTTGGTGGAACTATATGGCGGCAGACACAATTCAGTGGTATGTTCTACGTAGATGATATGTCATATGGTATGTTCTACGTCGATTTTAGAACAGAGGTGAATGCAAATTGATGAATAAAAAAGAGTCCTAATAATTGATTAGCTTAAAGGAATTTTATTTATTTTCTATTCCTTGCTGACTTTGTCAGAAAAATAAAAGCTCTCGACCAAAAATCCAAACAAAGCAAAATGGCTAAAAAAAGTATTTTCTTTTTTAAATGATGCGGGTAATATCTCCCCTAATTTCAACCAAAATGATGCCCACTCAACACCGCGCATGGCGAGGTCAGTGGAAAAATCACGCCAGCGGGAATCCATGACGATCGCCAAAACGTAGCGTGAGTAGGAAGAACAGCCTAGGAATTTATAACGCCAAGCAACGCTCAAGCTGGACAAAAGGTGAAAGACGGGGAGAGCAAAACGGCAACCCACGGACGGTCAGCGCGGGAAGATTCAAGGTGACTTGGACATGGACAAGTCCTATTCCATAAAATAAGGGGTCAGGAAGCCGGCAATTCCTGGCATTCTCTTTTAAATAGAATGTGGCTATACCACACGGTATAAGGGTCATACAAAAATAAAAGGGCACAACAGTCGGTATGTGGCTTAATTGCATTGTTGTAACTTAGAGTACAAAATAAAAAGTTATAAATCCGGAACATATAGGCTTCTCTCGAGATTGACCACAACTGCAATTGCTTTCTAAATAAAAACCACATGGGCTTGTTCTGGTAGTGCACCGTCGACCGTACTAGTTCTTTTACTAAAATCGCTACTCCGTTGGAATATTGATCTACCTTACATGCATTCTGTGCGATATGCATTTTGAATGCAATACTAAATTTCTCCAGTAGCTGCCGTTAAAAATTGTACGACTGCACGTTGACAACGTTGAGAGGCAACCATGATGCTAGCGATACCGTTAAACTTGCTCCTATGCTATTACACAAGCATCTGTCGTAATCTGACGACGTAGCATGCACTTCCAGCGCTCTGAGACCTCTGTAGAGGCTGGCATTGCCTTCTATATCTTAACACATTGTATGCGGGACACGTACTAGTACGTTTTCTCACGATTGATACTTGAACACGGGTCACGTACTAGTACGAGTTAGTGTAACAACATGGTTTGTTTGTGGGTACAAAAATAAAGGTATATACGTTGAGAGGCAACCATGATGCGAGCGATACCGTTAAACTTGCTCCTATGCTACTACACAAGCATCTGTCGTAATCTGACGATGTGGCATGCACTTCCAGCTCTCTGGGATCTCTATAGGGGCTTGCATTGTCTTCTGTATATTAATACATTGTATGCGGGACACGTACTAGTACGTTTTCTCACGATTGATACTTGAACGCGGGTCACGTACTAGTACGGGTTAGTGCAACATGGTTTGTTTGTGGGTACAAAAATAACGATATATACAGGAAAACGAAGCCAAATGTTCTTATCTACTACATAGATTGTAGAAAAAATTTAGACAAAATCTAGTTTTTAAATCAGTCGATGCGGAACCACAGAACGGGAAGGCAGATTAAAAAATCAATTTAAATTTAAAATTCACTTTTTATTTATCCTTGCAAAAATAATATATATATATATATATATATATATATATATATATATATTTTATATATGTATTTGTATTTATATATATATGTATACTTTATTTGTCTATTTATATATTTGTTTATATATTTCAATATAAAATACGAAAAGTTGGTTAAAAAATGAAATAATTTTCGATCTATTGAGATTTAACTGAATAACTAACTAAATTGACGCGCAAAACGTCCGATCCCGATACATTTCCACTGCAAAATGTACCCGCACACAATGTGTTAACATAAGGCTAAATCACAACAATGCCATTTTCACTTGGACGACTTAGTCCAATCACAGACCCGCTCGTCAGATTTGTGCATTTTCTTCAGGAAAGAAAGGCTAATTTATAGACATTAGTTATTTAAGGATATAATTTATTCTGACGAAAGAAATAATATCAAAGAAGACAGAAATATTTCCAATTTTAATATGTCAGAAATTAAAAAAAAAAAAAAAAATTGAGGCCATAAGATCGCTGAGCCCAAACTTTCAACGACGTGACTTTAAAAAGTTTCACTTCAAAGAGAAAACTGCAATTGAAGAGGTTGAACTCACTTCATAGCCATCTACGTTTGCCTGTATGCAAATCAGGAAAGGTTCTCCTTGGACGAAAGGATTGCCGCCTTCCCTTTCTTCGTCACCCCAGGCTTCGTCCAGCCGGCTGTTTCGGACGACGCAGTCCTCGTCGAAACGGGGATTGAAGTGGAAGAAAGTATTGGCATCTTTCTCGGCATCCTTCAGATTCAAGGCAAACCTAAAGAAGAGGATACAAAAATTAGTGTAAATCATGTTATGTGGATCACTGTTGTGTGTCTCAAAATGTCCAGTCAGCTGACTGTAGGAGGATCAAAAGCAGGCGTCTATACAGTGTTCCCTCGCTACTTCGCGCTTCATGTTTCGCGGCTTCAGTGCTTTGCGGATATTTCCAAAATATTCATCAAAAAATTAAAATGAAAAAATACAACCATCTCGGCAGCCACATTTCGGAAAGGAGCATTGTTTCGTGTTGATGCGCGCGAGAGAAGGATCTCTGCATGTCAAACAAAGAGATGAGTTGAGAGTACATACCACGGGCTCTTGAGATGACAAAGTCTGCAAGTGAGGGAGAAAATGAAAATAAAGAAGAACAAACTGAAAAGCGTGGCCTTACCCTGGAGAATCTGCAACAATTGTGCAACATGGCAAGAATTTGCACAAGACATTGAAGACAATATGGTTTGAGCTGTCGAGTTCAGCAATCGCGTTGACGGGGTTATGTCCTGATACAGGAGAATTTTGAAGGAAAAGGAAAAACAAAGACAACTACCCATCACCATGTTTATCTCCAAAGTAAAGCATCCTGGCTCTACAGTCAACACCTCCAGCAGAAGTATCTCCGAGTAAGCCTAAAACTTCTACGGGTCAAGTGAGAGCCTCTCCTCCTCCACCAATACGATTCTTCGCCTCTCTCAGAAAGCAATGTTGATTAATGTATATTACTCTATAAGGTTTTGTAAATAGTCTTATTAGTTAGCACTAACACGTTTAAGTAAATACGTATATTGTTACAATTTTTGTCTTAAATGTGTAAAGTATAAATACTGTTTACATATTTAAAACATTCGTGTACTCGCATATACGAAAATTCCTAGGGGCAAATCCTACTTCGCGATTTTTCAGCTTTCGCGAAAGGTTATGTTCCCCATTAACCACGAAAAGCGAGGGATCACTGTAAATTGCTAGACATAATCTTAAGAGCCTGGATATGGCAGAGATTATTTTGACACACCAACATCCCGTGGTGCTGAGGGTCTGGTAAGGCTACCAGAATACACAGGGAGATATAAGCAGAGAATGTGCACGACAAATATGTGATGAATGTTCTTTCTCAATGAGGACGTTAAACTGGAGAGAGAGGTATCAGAAGAACCTCTTGCTCATGTTGATGATATTCAAAATGGAGGCGCTTACCTGATGCGATATTGAAAGCTCTATGAGGTCGTCACCTAGAGGTTGTAAGGCGATTAGGACATAAGATAAGCACCTTATACAATGCCGTAGGCAACGGGAGAGATTTGGAAAGTCCCCTTCCGAAATTCTAGAAGACCATTTCGTCAAAAGAAAATGTTCCACGTGTGTAGGTACCATCTGCTTAGTTGTATAAGAACACGTTCTTAAAAAAATCATTTCGGCTATAAAAAGTTTTGCCTAGACGCTGGCCGAAAATTTAACGGTTTCTCTGCATTCTGCTATATTTGCCTTTTCTCTTTAGTTTTTGCCTTTTCTCGTTTGTCATAAAATCTTTTTCATTTTTTGAGTTAAAAATGGATAATTGTCATACCTCATCCACGCTTTTATACCTTAATTTTGCTTTACTGAATCATCATTCACAAATAACAATGTTTTTCCTCTTTGGTGCCCTGGTAAACAATTTTTGGCTAGGTCCTGACCTTACAATCTCTAGAGTAGACTACCTGCTGTGAGTAGTCACGTCAAGTATGCATAACAGCTCTCGAGTTGGATACTTTTTAGGGTTAATGAAGTTTCCCCTACGTTGACACTGATTAGAAAGTCAAAAGCTCTGCACTTCAAGTTACAGTACGTTACTTCATTTTTGATTTGCATGGCACGTGTTCAAGCCGATCAAAAAGAATTATAAAACATAATTACAGATTTGTCATTCAAAAGTTTGGCAACTGAAAACCGAGTTCTTTCAGATATCCTGCAAGGATTTGAGAGAATTTTCAAATTTGTTGTGCTGGAAGGTCCTTGACATGCCATCTATATTTCCTTGACATGCCATCTATTTTCTGAAAGATCAATACACCAGATTCAACTATTTAGATCTTTCTTGAACGTGCTAACAATTTCTGCTCAATTTATCCCTCATTTGCTGCCATATAGTCCCATTCTGGATACAATAAAGAAAAGAGGTGTAAAATGTGAGTATCGGGTGTCGTTTATCGAACTGTTTTTTTAGTCAGAGAAAATTAAAATTTCATTTGCTTTCTAGTAAATCTTATGTTTTATTTATTTAAAGTCGTAGTAAGTAGTCATTTTTATTAAATTTTTACAACGTTTTAATCCAGCACTCCTTGAATCTGGATGTTGCAGGATCTTTGAATCTCACCTTGTGATTCAATCCTTGCAATACACGTGTTTGAGAACAGCTATTATTTGTTGTGTCATAAATTTATCCGTCACGCGCTGCTAACAATCCACCTGCCGCATACAACAAACAATCAAACTCCTCCAACCAACTCAGGACGACACAAATTCTTTTTTTCAACTCGAAGTTATTTATGGGTTAAGAAAAGGTAAGACTTTTTGCCCGTATGTATGTCGTCCTGTGTTCTGATGTAAATAAATAAATAAATAAATAAATAAAAGAAGGAATTTCCCCTTCACAAATCGTGGTGAGAACTCATGCTTTTCATTAAATTCTTTAGTTAACCTCTCCCAGCAAGTTTTTATGTACGGTGACGCCTGTCGTACATTTACCGAACAATACCGAATGGGTAGCTGCTGTTTGATAACGGAGTTTGTGGGTTCGAATTCCATTGCTGACATGAATGTTCATAGTCTTTCGAAATCGGCTTTAAACAATATGTTGGAAAACAGCCACTGTAACCGTAACTAACTTTATTTGAAACTAACTGCGATAGGAAAGGACAGTGATATCTAGAGAAAAGTTGTAAACATACAAACATGTCCCTCCTTTTTATTATGTAATACTACACTGCCTACCAATAAGTATTTAGACACCTATGCAAATGACGATATCTGCTGTCATGAGGTACGTCACGGCCTCCGCCGGCATACATCGTGTAGGAAACAGCATCGGCATTAATCGCATGCAAGATGCTGCGCTGTTCGGAGCTCTCCGATTTCGAGAAAGGTATAATTATTGGGTATCACAAATGTGGCTGATCCTTAAGGGACATATCTAGCGATCTGAAGTACCCAAAATCGACAGTGGCCTATGTGATTAAGAAGTGGAAGGTGAGCGGCGATTGTCGGAATGTGCAACGAGTCGGCAGACCAACGAAACTGGGATATAGAGACCGACGAGTGCTGTCCAGAGAAATTCGGAAGAACAGCACCCAACCAATGGCTCTCATCCGAGAGGAGTTTCAACAGGCATCCGGGAGTATTGTTTCAATGAATACCATCCGTAAGGAAGCACATCTGCTTGGTTTTCATGGTCGTGCTGCTGCTCATAAGCCTTTGATCACAAAGTCCAACCACTCTGCTCGGTTAATGTGGTGCAAAGCACATCGAAATTGGACCGTAGATCAGTGGAAACGGGTTCTTTGGAGCAACGAATCAAGGTTCAACCTTTAATGTTCGGATGGAAGGGTCTGGGTCTGGTGTCTGCCTGGAGAACGTCTCCTGCCAGAATACATTGTGCCAACAGTCAAGTTCGACGGAGGGAGAATTATGGTCTAGGGGTGTTTCTCCTGGTATGGACTGGGATCCTTGGTCCCCATTTATGGTAAGTTCAACGTCGACGCCAACTGCACTATTTCGGATGACAATGTGCTTCCTACGTTGTGGCAGTTTTACGGGTTGGACCCCTGTTACTTTCAGGACGACAATGCCAGTTGTCATGTTTCGAGGTTAACCAAGGCTTGGTATGGTGTCAATTATAAAATTAAGCAACAAAAATGTCGAGCTTTCTTTCTTTCAAAGATTCTCAAAATTAAATATATATATATATATATATATATATATATATATATAATATATATATATATATATATATATATATATATATAGTAATGCTGCTACGAAATATTCTTTTAGACACCTCAAGCCACATGACTATTAAAACAACGCTAAAGAAAGAAAAGCCTGCACAATTATTTTATCTATTATAAAATTAAGCAAAAAAATTGTCGAGCTTTCTTCCTTTAAACGATTATCAAAATTGAAAAATACATATATATAAATGCACCTACGAAATATTCTTTCAGACACTTCAAGCCACATGACTATTAAAACAACGCTAAAGAAAGCAAAGCATGCACAATTATTTTATCTGTTATAAAATTAAGCAACAAAAATGTTGAAATTTCTTTCAACGATTCTCAAATTTGAAAAAAAGTATATAAAAGCTGCTACGAAATGATCTTTCAGACGGCAATTCAAGCCACATGACTATTAAAAATAATGATAAGATAGCATGTATACTTATTTTATGACCTCCAAAATTAAATAACAAAAATGTTGAAATTTCTTTCTTCGATTCTCAAAATTGAAAATATATATAATAAAAGCTACTACGAAATGATCTTTCAGACGGTAGTTCAAGCCACATGACTATTAAAAACAACGATAAGAAAGCACGTATAATTATTTTATGCCCTCCAAAATTAAATAACAAAAATGTCGAGCTTTATTTCTTCGATTCTCGAAATTGAAAATATATATAATAAAAGCTGCTACGAAATGATCTTTCAGACTTCAGTTCAAGCCACATGACTATTAAAAACAACGATAATGAAAGCAAAACATGCATACAATGCTCTATCGTCTTGCGAAATTCAAATCACATGTTCTCTGGAGGATGAATTACTTCGGATTTCTTGAATTACGGGTGTTTCTGACAATATCATTTTCTTCCTGAAATATTCCTGCATTCCGACAACAAAGGAAAGAACAAAAATTTTCATTTTGAAAATGTTTTAACAGCAGCCAATTTTGACATTTCTGACATTAAAATCGACATATGGCTCTAGGAAACTGAATGTCATTTTCTTTATGAAAATATCACCTGCTGCGATACCATTATATTATTTCATATTTGCTTATGGATGAATCATGAAATTTTAAATTTGCATCATTTATTATAGACTTGTGTTATCAATCGTATTGGATTTTACGAGCTTAGAGTTAGCTAAAATGTAAGTCTACGATAGAGGCCAGAATCATTAGATTGTTTTAAAAGCAATTTTATACATAAACTAGCAAGTTTGCCCGTGCTTCCCTACGGTGAACTTAATATATTACTTTTAAACAAAGATTTATTTTTCGTGAATAACTCTCTAAATTCGTCACAGTTCAGTTCGAGTCATTGGCATGTTTATATATTTCTATCATAAGCGTATTATAACATTATTCAGTTTTTATAATCGAATTTGCGTCTTGTATTAAATTTGCTCAAACTTTTTTTATTGTAAAATATAAGCTTAACCCTAAATTGCATTACTGTATTACTACTGTACGTTGATTAGCAAAGTTAACAGATCTTGTCATATTACGTGATAGAATAGGAAGCACAGGTTTTGACAGCAACAGTGCTAATTTTGTTGGTAGTAATAAATGTTTTCCAAAATTAAGGAAATTTATGACAAACCACATAGTTTTGTATGAAACAGAAACACACATTCATATCGACAACCATATGAATATGAAGATAACTATATAAAATGATAGGTTTTATTTGGCCATGAGAGTCACTGAAATTTGTACTTTTTGTACTTAGAATATTGTTGATATGCATTTCATT
Organism: Pardosa pseudoannulata; assembly: GCA_032207245.1. Classification (NCBI taxonomy): domain Eukaryota; kingdom Metazoa; phylum Arthropoda; class Arachnida; order Araneae; family Lycosidae; genus Pardosa; species Pardosa pseudoannulata. The sequence goes on along the minus strand of CM063509.1, from coordinate 123,644,988 downwards.
GTAACATAAAAATGAACCAAGAATTAAATTTAAAATTAGTTCTCATATAAAAATGCTATAATTTGCGTCACATAGAAATGAAAGTGAATCACTTTATATCTCAAATTTCAGTTCAAATCGAATAGATACTAAGCAGACGATTTTAAATAATATAAAATAAGAAATGAATAAATGAAATATTTAAATGAATGACGTCATAATGATAGAAAAATATCATTTTCGCCTATTTATTATGTGATGAATTGAACATTTTAATCTCCTGCTTTTAACCGTGGAAAACTGCGTTTAAAACAATTACTTGGGATGACGTCACATTGCTAGAAACATTGCTTCTTTCCCTTAGATATGATGCGATAAATTAAAAACTTAATCGTTTGCGTTTAACCGGGGAAAATAATGCTTGGAATAATGACATGAAATGCTCGAAAAAGGGGGAAGGAATGAATTTCGAACGTTGAAAATTTACAAAAACCTTCCCAGGGATATACCTAAACATTTCCCAAATTTTCACGGCGATTGGATGGATAGTTTTTGAGTCTATTGAGTACATACATACAGACAGACAGACAGACACACACAAATTCATTTTTATATATATAGACTAGCAAGTGTGCCCGTGCTTCGCTACGGTGAACTTAATATATTACTTTTAAACAAAGATTTTTTTGTTCATAACTCTCTAAATTCATCACAGTGCAGTTCGGGTCATTCGCATATTTATATTTTTCTATTATAAGCGTATAACAATATTCAGTTTTTACTTCAGTTTCCATCAAACCTGAGTTGTACACCAATAAGATGTGAAAGCGTGTGCAAATTAAGACTGCGAAAATTCGACAATAGTTTCGAAGAACTTCTTACTAAACATTCCGGATTACCCGGAAGCTGATCAACTATTGTCCAATTCTCCGAAATGATCAAGGGTCAAGATAACTATATAAAATCATAGGTTTTTATTTGCTCTTGAGAGTCACTGAAATTTGTACTTTTCGCTGTTAGAATATTGTCGATAAAAATTTGATTGTAACGTAAAAATCAACCCAGAATTCAATTTAAAATGAGTTCTTATATAAAAATGCTATAATTTGCGTCACATAGAAATGAAAGCGAGTCACTTTATATCTTAATTTCAAGGTCAAATCGAATGGATACTACGCCGACGATGTTTAAGTAATATAAAATAAGAAAGAATAAATGAGATATTTAAAGGAATGAAGCAGGGCTTCGAACCGTAATTTTTTTTGTTCCGGTTTTCGTTCCGGTTCAACTAAAAAATTAATATCGGTTCAGTTCCGGTTTTTGCTCCGCCAAAAATAACGGTTTTCGTTTCAGTTCCAAATGAATAATTTCATTTTATGTATATTCTTATTTGTACTAAAAATATAATTCTATCATAAACAAAAAATGTAATTCTATCAAAATTTAGAAGATTTTATTCTTTTTTTTAATTGGTACACTATGTGAATTGATACAAACAGCAGGTACGATAAGAGCGGCGAGCATTGGCATTGTTATCCATTATCAAAATCGCATTTGACAACTAGGTTCATGATTACCCACATTCGTCGTTTGACTCTCACATCGTGCACTTGGCCTTGCAATAATTATGTAAAAAATATATCATTTATTTAACATATGAAAATTGCCTCTAATTATTAATATATCTTCTAACGTGGTTTCACTGAGATTACTTCTGTTGTCTCGGAGAATAAATTTCAAACCTGAAAACGCTCTTTCAACAAATATCAAAATAGGAAATCGAGAAGCAGTATACATGTAATGATAATTATAAAGTTGACGTTAAATTAGAAAATATTGATAAGTTGGTAACAGTAACAAAATGACTGAAAGATATATCGAACCGAAATAAACCGATATTTTTTTCGGTTCAGTTCCGGTTTTCGTTCCGACCAAAATAACGGTTTTTTCCGGTTTTCGGTTTAGTTCCGGTTCGAAGCCCTGGAATGACGTCATAATGATAAATAAAATATCGTTTTCACCTATTTATTATGTGATAAGTTCAAAATTTTAATCTCCTGCTTTTAACCGAGGAAACCAACGCTTAAAACAATTACATAGCATTAACGGAATGACGTCACATTGCTAGAAATATTGCTTCTTTCACTTAGTTATGATGCGAAAATTTAAAATGTGAATCGTTTGCGTTTAACCGGGTAAAATAATGCTTGGAATAATGATATGAAACGCTCGAAAGAGGACGAAAATGGATTTGGAACGTTAAAATTTTTCAAAAACGTTCCTAGGAATATACCTAAAAATTTCCCAAATTTTCACGGCGATTGGATGTATGGGTTTTGAGTCTATCGAGTACAGACAGACAGACACAAATTCATTTTTATATATAAGAAAATCAAATTCTGTGTATAACTGTCGCTTTTTGTAAACTTAGATTACTATGTAATAATGGAAAAAATTTTTCGGGTAAGTGAAATAAGTGAAAATTAAATACTTAGTTTCATTATCGATGTTAATCACTGGCTAGTATATGATTATGTAATAAATCTCTAATTATATAATTGGGGATAGAATACATATACGTATATATAATTAAAAATACCGTAGAACCTCTTTTTAACACTAAACATACCATATAACGGGTCAAATGACCATAAGGTTTATGTAAAAAATGCGATGAGAAATTAATTAAAAATTCTAATTCTTTGTGTATCAATACATAAAAATTGACAATATACAATTTTGTTTAATTATAACAAAAAGTTTATTTGTAAAAGTTTATTTCCTTCCAATTTTCATATTTCATACATTTATAATCAGAAAAAATAAAGTCCGGTCATTTGACCGGCTATGGTAAAAATAGGTGTGTATTAAGTGTTGGTATATTTAGTGTTAACGACCCCACGATACAACGACCCCTTCGTTAGAACTACCATCTTAAAAAGTCCCAATTATTTTACCATAGGAATAATGTTAATTTTGAATCATTACAACGACCCCAAGCGTATTATTTTTCATTAGAGCGACCGTCAATTTTAGGCTGCAGAACTCATGAGCAAGTGGGATGTTTTAAAATTATTGTACTGTGGTGCAACTTCAAGAAACCTGTATTCCTCTCTTTGTGTCTGCTTAAAGGGACCCTTTCGTCACGTATGACATTGATGTCCTAGGTAGATGACACTCCAGACTAATGAAATGACCCAGCTCTTCAGTGTCAAATTTCTGGATCTTCAATTATCTTTTGATGAGTTGCGGTAGACGAAACTTTACAGAGCTGCGAAGAAAATTTGAATGAGGACGATTTAATTGCTCGTATTACCGGAAATGAAGAAATTGTTTTAAGACAAATGTACCCTTTTATTGCATGCAAATAAACAGTTCTGAACGCTTCTACAGAAAACCTTATTTTAAACCCGGGTACTTGCAGCTAGTATCATTAAAACATCTTTCTAATTGGAGGTAAGTCAGATAGAACCTTCAGGAGAGCCGGAACTGGCTGTAGTTTCCCAATTCCTATTTTAGAACATCTAAATGTTAGAATCCCAAATAATCGGTAATTGGGAAAAAAATAACCGTTACGCTATGATCACGAGAATCTAGAATGCCCTACCGGAGTCAAGGGTAAAAGAATGTGAAAACAACATTAAAATGAAATTGCTGGTGGAAGCATCCTTGACCATATAAAACCTATAAAGAACGGCGTAGAAACTGTCGGCATACCTTAAGAAAACAGGGTGACGGCGGTTCACGTGGTGTCACGAGTCAAGAATCATTAGCATCATTGATAAATGTTTTCCTTCTATTAACCGTTGCGTAATATTCGCGAAGAATAAAATTCGCTGTTACAGAGTAGTTTGTTTATAAGGTCACTTCCTCCGTTTGCGTAATGACGTCATTCTATTTTGTGACGTTACGGGTTTTTTGTCTTAGTAATTTTTCACAAACACGTAGGAAGTATAAGAGCTAGCTGTTTAACCCTCCGAGTGGAACACACCGAGGTAAAAAAAGTATCCAAAAAATACGCAAGTTTCATTGTATTAGTGACCAAAGTGTTCTATGATTTTTTTACTTCACCCTTTGTCGACTAGATTGGAATACGGGAAACCCACCCTTGTTACTGTCCCTTTACTTCCGGTTATAAATAAATATATAAATAGACATTATAGATTGTTAATTTTTAATACACATAAAGCTCGTCAAGTCTCGAAGATCATCCCATAAGAGATAATGGGTTCTAAAAGTACAAATAAAAATATTCTTTAAGAGAATGATTTATATCTTATTTACGAAAGTCATCCAAGCTATTTAAGTGGTACAATTAGAGATACATCTGTTACCGCAAGCGAAATACTTCGAAATAGAGATTTACAAAGCCATGAAAAGCTATCAGCGTCTTTGTGCCTCAGGGAATAAGTGTGCAGTTCCTAAACAATCGACCTGACCCTCCTACCTCAAAACTCCATAGGGGAAAACACTGGTAGAAATGTACATTACATCCATTTTCGGAACGTTTTTTGGAGGTTGAAAATTGTACGTGACAACCACTTTGAAGACATCATCGGTTTGGTGGAATTGTACGTGCGAACCGCTTAGAGGGTTAAGCGAAAAATTGGTTAACTTTGCTTTACTAATTTTTTTAAATATTTCTTAGAAGCGTGATTTCTGTTCATTACAAGCTAAGCCAGGCAATTAATTATGTTCTAGAGTTTTATTTCATTCTTCACCTATCCTCTTAGTCGTGCAGAAAAGAGGAAATATATATGGTAAAAATATCATAATTCATCGCTGAAATAATAAAAGGTAATGATTATTTGTTATAAAACTTTATTATAATTTACCCATACTGCAAATTTCCTCCAAAGTTATTACCATTCAAACTCACGCTTTTGACTGCCTCCAGGTAAATTTTCCAAACAGGCATAACTTTAAACTCAAATAAAACATCCTGTTGTAAATCATAGAATAACAATATTTATGTCTCGGACAGCTGATACAAAGCTGTTTTACATACAGATTTTGTAGATTTACTACTACGAAGTAAGTCTGACATACATACATACATACATACATATGCTCATATATTTGTTTTAGTGGTGTTTTGGCGGTTTTGTATTAATATTTTTAAAACTAATTAGAATATCAGAACGTGATTCACCGAAATGACTTCCTTAAGCAATGCCGCCAAGTCTAATTATGAATAGGTGGAATTGCAGTCTCAGATTTGGATAAATAAAAATGACACAATTCAATTGAAAATAACAGAAAAATACCAAATATTGATAAAATTAAGTACATAAAATCAAAAGGTGAGAAAAATTATACTATCTGAAAACATTAAAAGATGAATAAAGTTACTTAAAAGATTTCAACTTTTACAACACGTAATTAAGAGAAATAAATATCGAAAGTTTCCAAACTTAATTAAGAACAAGTGGAATATAGATTGACGTCTCAAAATTGGATGAATAAAAATGGCGCAATTGAATTCAAAATGAAAGAAATATAAAGTAATATTGATAAAAACGAAATAAATAAAAAGGCAAAAACACCAAGAATAATTATATTATTTGAAGTCACATTTTAAATTTTTATCAAAAGTGGCAATAATATCTCAACATTTCATAGTTGTCATTTCTAAAATGAAAACTCATTTGTTATGTGTATAAAATTTACCTATTTTTTCTCCAGTGTAGTTGAGTTTTAGGTAACAAAACGTATAACCGTATGTTAGTTTTTATTTTAGAAATGGCAACTGCAAAATATAAACAAATTTGATAGAACATGGCGAGTTTTTAATTATTGAAAATAAAAATCTCGCCAAGATAATAAAATAGTGATTTTCTAAAAAAAAATTTAGATGAAAAATTCTCAGAAATGTTTTTATTCTTTTATATATGTGCGACTGTTGAGCAGTTTTTTTCTCTCTGTTGAGATCGTTACACGACTATCCTGAATTGTAGTGTACTCGTAAACGTTTCTGTTCTTTGATGCTTGTGTAGTTATTGAACAGTTTTTCCAGAAATGCTTCTGTTCTTTTATACCTGTGCGAATGTTGAGCAGTTTTTCCCTGTTCAAATCATTACACGACTATCCTGAATTGTAGTGAACTCATAAACGTTTCTGTTCTTTGATGCTTGTGTAGTTATTGAACAGTTTTTCCAGAAATGTTTCTGTTCTTTTATACCTGTGCGAATGTTGAGCAGTTTTTTTCCTCTGTTCAAATCCTTACACGACTATCCTGAATTGTAGTGTACTCATAAACGTTTCTGTTCTTTGATGCTTGTGTAGTTATTGAACAGTTTTTCCAGAAATGCTTCTGTTCTTTTATACCTGTGCGAATGTTGAGCAGTTTTTCCCTGTTCAAATCATTACATGACTATCCTGAATTGTACTTTTCTCATAAAAGTTTCTATTCTTGTACAATTATTGAACAGTTTTTCCTGAGTTGAAATTATTGCAAGCCTATCTTGATCTGTAGTGCTCTCAGAAACGTTTTTATTCTTTGATGGCTATGCAACTGTTGAACATTTTTTGATCTGCTGGAATCATTGGAAGTCTGACATTGCTAAATTGCAGAGCTCTCAATTTTTTCTTATATCTCTAACCTTGAAAACAGCGTTTAATCTCAGATGAAAATGCAATACAAAAAACTATGTAAAATTTTATACAGTCAGTATTGGTTATATGGTCAGCTCAGCAGTCCAGAAAAATCAAACCATATAAGCGGAGTGACCATATATGCAGAATAATACAACCTTATTGTGCATATACCGTGCATTTTTAATCCACAGCAGAAGAGCCTTATCTACATTCCCATAAGGTGACGTTTTCTTTCTTGATTACCGATTACAAAACTTGAGGACCAAAGTTTGGCAGCTAAAATGTTGTTTAATGTCGTCCAAGTAATCGAATTTGCTTTGGCAAAAGCAGCCTTTGATTTTGGTTTGGTTTTTAAAAATTTTCAATCAATTCATTTTTGGCAGCAAATGATAAATTCTTTCTTTTCGAAGCCATAATTAAAAAGTGAACGTTCTTACTCATGACATGTGATCCAAATGCAACAAAATGTTCCTTTACTTGTTTCGTCTCAATTTCAACTTAAGCAGGGAGAGATAACTTCAACCAATAAACAGACAGATGTCCACCTCTTGTCAGGGTGCAAGAGAACTGAGAGAAGTGATGTCTACACAAACAAGAAAGAGGGAAAGAGAGGGAAATAAAGGTTTGAATTCAGTTCCTCTGCATATATCGCATTGACTTCCTTAAAAAAACAACAACCGGAAAACCGTTGAAAACATGGAACGGACCATATAACCGGTAACAAGAAAAAGAAAATAACTGTATAAGCGGTGCGCTTTAACACATGTTTCCTATTAAGTTAGAAGGGGCTTTAGAAAACTGACTATATAAGCGGTTGACCATATAGCCGGTACTGACTGTGCCTATAAAATTGTCATGTCAAAATATTTAAAGAATGAGCAAACACGATGTCATAATTTGCTAAATGTTCCATACAGCAACAATCTACAAATAGAGACAGATAAAAAGATTAATACGACATGAAACTGTAGGAATATAAAAGACTAGCATACAGCTTGTCATATGACGGGTTCCGTAAAATTTTTAATTTTTCAGAACTGTAACTGTCCTATAAGGCAGGTGAAAAAATGGTTTGCTTTTAGTCTGAGAATTATCTGGTACACGCCCAATAATTTGTTTATCTTCATACTCCTCTAAAGTCTCCCGATACTGTGAATGCCGTTTAGAATTACCTCGAATCACATTTAGTCAAATTAAGTGGTTATGTATAAATAACGAACGCACAAACTAGTTAATTTTCAAAGATATATAATTTAAACGCTAGATATCTATTTGTCCGTGAAATAGACTCCTAGACTTTTATGAAAAGAATTTGTTGTTAATACGGGTGATAAAATTTTCATGGCAACAAAAAATAATCGATGATTAAATTTAAAATTATCACGTATGTACCTAATCTATTATTTAAACCAAATATAAAATAAAATTATTTTCGTAATATCTAATTTCATAAAAAAGGAAGAAAATAATGCAGACGTTATTTAAATAATTTAAAATAAGTAATGATTAAATGAGAGGGTTAAAGGAATGACGTAATAATTGATAAATTTAATCGCCTGTTCTTAAAATGGGGTTTGATATAATTACATTAAACGCTCGGAAAGGGAGTAGGGGTGTATTTCGAACATTTTAAAGTGTTTTTCGCTGGGATATGAAGCATATGTGTACCAATTTATTTTAGAATTGGATGGATAGTTTAGGACTTTATTTAAAATAAGAAAAGTTTTAATGAGATGGTTAAAGGAATGACGTCATAATGCTAAAAATATTATTTTTACCTATTTATGATGGGATAAATTGATAAATTTAGGCCCGGACTCACCAAAGTCGTTTAACGCTAACTGCGATTAATCTCTGCTTAAACGGAGAATCGTATCCTACCATTGGTTGGTGTCATAGGTTAATCCTCGTTAGCTGTTAAACGACTTTGATGAGACCGACCTTTAATCGCCTGCTCTTAACCGAGTAAAATAGGGCTTGAAATAATGTATTAAACGCTCGAAAAGAGGGGAAGGGACAGATTTCGAATTCTTTTAAAGGCGGCAATACTGTTAGAAAAAAAATGTTATTTTTACCTATTTATTATGTGATAAATTGATAAATTTAATCGCCTGCTCTTAATCGGGGAATATAGGGCTTGAAATAATGGCATTAAACGCTCATAATTGGAGAAAGGGGTGGATTTCGAGCGTTTTAAAGAAGACAGTATTTTTTGCTGTGATATGAAGCATATTTATGCCAATTTATTTTAGTTTAGGAGAAGATAAACATTACTCGTTTTGAATTTTGCTAATCCTAACTCATCAAGAATCCAATGGGGATTCTTGATGATGATCCCTCTATTCATTCCAGGTCCAACCACTTCATAAATTCGAGGATAAACTGGCAGATAACTTAGGCTATTATTATATAGGGGATAATAAAAATGACACTTTTGTGGTTTCACGGTTTTCCTATTTCTGAATTCCGGATGCTAGTATAAATGATAAACCTACCCACACGTGATTCAATGGAATGATAAAAAAAATTTCGACCAGAGGTGTGTAATAGTCAAAATAACCGGTTTTTTTTTATTAGAATGAGCTTTTATTTTTATTTCCTTCACACCCTCCCACTGATTTCATAACTGTGACGGAGCATTCACAATGGCCAGGAAGCTAATACAACTCACGAATCGTCTGCCGTTTCACTTTTTTTCTCCCCATTTATATCGTTATTCCTACAAAGCATGGCACGGGGTAAACAGTAATGAACCTTGCTTCCCGTCGTGAGATTTTTTTAGAGTATTTGGCACGAGATTTGGAGGGAAATAAAGTTCAAAGCCGTCTAACACGTTTTTTTTTTACTGTTGTCAAACAAATTTTTTTGTTATAAACCGTGGAACATGAAGCACTGCTTATTAACACGTTGCAAGTCATACCAATTATCCTTTTCCACTTTATCATTCGTATCCAGTTAACTAGTAGACATTTCGCATCTGTTTAACCCATTAACTCCCGGATATTTCTGATGACTATATATTAGTAAATACCTAACATAGAAGCTATTACAGACACCTGGAAGTAAAACAAAATATGAAATTTAAACATCTTTAAATGAGAAATCAAGTCATTAGTGAGGAGGTGTCATTTCGCATCTGTTTAACCCATTAACGCCCGGATATTTCTGATGACTATATATTAGTAAATACCTAACATAGAAGCTATTACAGACACCTGGAAGTAAAACAAAATATGAAATTTAAACACTTTTAAATATGACATCAAGTCATTAGTGAGGAGGTGTCATTTCGCATCTGTTTAACCCATTAACAACCGGATATTTCTGATGACTATATATTAGTAAATACCTAACATAGAAGCTATTATAGACACCTGGAAGTAAAACAAAATATGAAATTTAAACACCTTTAAATATGACATCAAGTCATTAGTGAGGATGTGTCATTTCGCATCTGTTTAACCCATTAACAACTGGATATTTCTGATGACTATATATTAGTAAATACCTAATATAGAAGATATTAAAGACACCTGGAAGTAAAACAAAATATGAAATTTAAACACCTTTAAATATGACATCAATTCATTAGTGAGGATGTGTCATTTCGCATCTGTTTAACCCATTAACAACCGGATATTTCTGATAACTATATATTGGTATATACCTAACATTGAAGCTATTATAGACACCTGGAAGTAAAACAAAATATGAAATTTAAACACCTTTAAATATGATATCAAGTCATTAGTGAGGAAGTGTCATTTCGCATCTGTTTAACCCATTAACAACCGGATATTTCTGATGACTATATATTAGTAAATACCTAACATAGAATCTATTACAGACACCTGGAAGTAAAACAAATTATGAAATTTAAACACCTTTAAATATGACATCAAGTCTTTCGAGGAGGAGGTGTCATTTTGCATCTGTTTAACCCATTAACAACCGGATATTTCTGATAACTATATATTGGTATATACCTAACATTGAAGCTATTATAGACACCTGGAAGTAAAACAAAATATGAAATTTAAACACCTTTAAATATGACATCAAGTCATTAGTGAGGAAGTGTCATTTTAAAACATAATAAGATGTCTTAAAAGGAAAACTTCGTGATAAGAGATTTATTCGCTATCATATATGAGAAAAGTACTGAAAAGAGATGACTTATTACAGATATGGCTATTCGCCACGATTTTGACCGGTATACGTTCAGAATACCGGTCATAAACGTTCCTATTCTAAGCTTGAAAGTCATAAAATGTCGATCGAAATGACAAAATTATAGAGAAGATCCTATTTGAAAACTTGGGAGATTATTCATAAGATTAATATCCATTTCCATTAAAAAGAAAGAATCATTTCAAGAAAACAAAAACTCTACAAACCATTTTGTTACTGTCCTCCAATGAGGACGCTGGGCGTTAATGGGTTAGCGTGGTTACCTATGGACACATTTCGCATAGGTTCTACATTGAAGGCCAGAAGTAAGGCAAAGCAAAGGAGATACAGTGGTTTGGTTTGGTTTGGTTTTGAGGCGCTACGGTCTATTTTTTGAAACACGGGGGCTAATGAGACCGGGGCCTACTGCTTAAAGCCGATTCCGAGCGGCTACGAACATCCATGCCATAGTGGGATTCGAACCCACGAATTCCGGTTCCGAAGGCCAGCACTGTAACCATTCGGCCATTGTTCGGCTTAAAGGTACAATGGACTTCGTTTAATGTGATCAGTTTGGGACACCCTGATTTTGATAAAAATAACTGATTGATAACAACAAACGATATAAAAAATTAGATAAATTTACCTTTTCCTATAATTTACACGTACTACATTTCAAAACAAAATAAAAAAAAACTGATATTTATGTACTTATATTATCCTTTAAAACATAAGAATTGTATACACAATTAAAAAAAATCAACTGTTGACTGTTTACAATTTTTCCTATAAAGCTTATTGATTAATTGGTCGTAATCAAAGTTTTTTAATGTTGCCGGAGCGGTGTTGAATTCCCCGGTGTTGTGTCGACACTTTCAATGCAATTCAGAAGCTGAGAAATGTTTAACTGTGCTGCAGCATTGTGTTGACTTAATTTTGGTAACCTGTCATAACGATTTAAAATTTCGATATTTTGTTTTAATGTTAAATCATTTCGCTTTCTGACTTCCATATCGACAAACTGCTTGTAAGCGAGTAAGGCATAAAATGTGAATACTCTCTCAGTTCCTACAAGAATGTGTTGCCTTCTGCTTATCTGACAACCACTGACCACCAACAGGGTGTGCGTATTTCTGAAAAATTCCAGGAACGTGTAATACCCCACTCCTTTGATCATTCCCATATCCCTAGGTGGAAGAGAGAGAATTCTCGGAAATTCAAACAACAGCGAAAGGAAAGAAAAGAATGGATTTCTTCTAAATACATTGTGAATATTCCTTTACCAGTTAAAATGAGGTTCGAAAATTGATAACATAAACCGATGTAAGGATCACATAAAGCGATAATTTTAACATACAAATGAATAGAGTAAATCGGGACCAAGTGATTGTGATAACAATAAGTGATTGATAACACTAACCGATGTAAGGATCACATAAAGCGATAATTTTAACATACAAATGAATAGAGTAAATCGGGACCAAGTGATTGTGATAACAATAAGTGATTGATAACACTAACCGATGTAAGGATCACATAAAGCGATAATTTTAACATACAAATGAATAGAGTAAATCGGGACCAAGTGATTGTGATAACAATAAGTGATTGATAACACTAACCGATGTAAGGATCACATAAAGCGATAATTTTAACATACAAATGAATAGAGTAAATCGGGACCAAGTGATTGTGATAACAATAAGTGATTGATAACACTAACCGATGTAAGGATCACATAAAGCGATAATTTTAACATACAAATGAATAGAGTAAATCGGGACCAAGTGATTGTGATAACAATAAGTGATTGATAACACTAACCGATGTAAGGATCACATAAAGCGATAATTTTAACATACAAATGAATAGAGTAAATCGGGACCAAGTGATTGTGATAACAATAAGTGATTGATAACACTAACCGATGTAAGGATCACATAAAGCGATAATTTTAACATACAAATGAATAGAGTAAATCGGGACCAAGTGATTGTGATAACAATAAGCGATTGATAACACTAACCGATGTAAGGATCACATAAAGCGATAATTTTAACATACAAATGAATAGAGTAAATCGGGACCAAGTGATTGTGATAACAATAAGTGATTGATAACACTAACCGATGTAAGGATCACATAAAGCGATAATTTTAACATACAAATGAATAGAGTAAATCGGGACCAAGTGATTGTGATAACAATAAGTGATTGATAACACTAACCGATGTAAGGATCACATAAAGCGATAATTTTAAAATACAAATGAATAGAGTAAATCGGGACCAAGTGATTGTGATAACAATAAGCGATTGATAACACTAACCGATGTAAGGATCACATAAAGCGATAATTTTAACATACAAATGAATAGAGTAAATCGGGACCAAGTGATTGTGATAACAATAAGTGATTGATAACACTAACCGATGTAAGGATCACATAAAGCGATAATTTTAACATACAAATGAATAGAGTAAATCGGGACCAAGTGATTGTGATAACAATAAGTGATTGATAACACTAACCGATGTAAGGATCACATAAAGCGATAATTTTAACATACGAATGAATAGAGTAAATCGGGACCAAGTGATTTTGATAACAATAAGCGAATGATAACATTAACTGCGATTACATTAAACGGAGTCCACTGCATTTGCCACGGGCGTATTAATCGTAGGAAAGACCATACTGTGCACAAAATGCTTGCTAAAAGGGCTGCTCCATTGGGATAGGATCGGGATCTCGACGGGGACAATTCGATTTAGGGTTAAAAGACAATAAATTAGAAATATTATAAAACCACGTTTAGAAATTTACATTTAAAGAATCATAAGTCTATTAAGTTTCATAAGTAGTATTCATCAGTTAAAACTAGACAATTTATACCCAAATTTAGTAACTACATTGAAAATCCTTCTATCTTACCTTCGAAAAGAAAATTATTTATGTAATATCTAAGTTCAGCGATAAAACGTATGAAAATAATGCAGACGATATTTAAATAATTTAAAATAAGAAATTATTACATGAGAAGGTTAAAAGAATGACGTCATAATGCTAGAAAAATAAATGTTATTTTCTTCTACTTATAATATGATAAATTGATGAATTTAATCGTCTGCTCTTAACCGGGGAAAATAGGGCCTGAAATAACGGCATAAAATATTGAAAAGGGGGGTAAGGGGTGGATTTGGAACGTTTTAAAGACAACAGTATTTATCACTGTGATATGAAGCATATTTATACCAATTTATTTCAAAATCGGATCGATGGTTTAGGAGATAAACTTTACTCGCTTTGAATTTTACTAACCCTAACTCCTTAAAAATCCAATATGGATGCCAGGTCCAACCGCTTCATAAATTCGAGGACAGAGGGACAGATAACTTAGGCTATTATTATGTAGGGGATAAGAGAATTATAAGTAGCATACCTATTGGCATCATTTGCTGCAGCTCCATGGATGTAGATCTTAGTTCCGCATTCAAGATTGTCTGGAAGTTTGATATTCAAGGGAAATCTCTGAAAAACACAAAAAATATTTATACGTTTAAAAATTGTTAAAGATTTAGTAGTCAAAAAATTAGATTAAATAGAAAAATATTAGTTAGCAACAACAGTGAAAAACGAAAAAATGTGGTACCTAGAGATATTTTCTGTTCTTTAATTACTTTTTCTTAGATAAAAAGCATTTTTATTTATTTGGTGATAAAAGCGAATAGCTATAAGGGAGAGTGGGGCACCTTGGGACATAGCCCACCTTGGGTCACCTTTATTTTCAGACTTTAATTTGCAACCAGGAATTAGTGCTCATGTGTATTGATAGATGGCCTTCCTCTTCACTTCTCAAAGAATTTTGATGAAGATAGTGCTTATAGGTAAAAAGAACAATTTCATTTTCTTTGTTTTGAATAACCCAAAATTACATCAATGTGCATTTAAAAAAAATTTTTGAAAAAAAATTTAAATATTTAAAAAAAAAGTGTATTGTTATGAAAGAAAATTCATTTATTATTATTTCTATGCTAATAAATAAACTGTATTGTGAAACCTAACTATAAATAGTTACCAAAAGATACTATGTAAAATGGGGCAGGTTGGGACACACATAGATGGAACACCTTGGGACACTTTAAAAAGTGTAAACAAATATCAATTCAAGCAAAATAATTAATATTTTGGTGCCTAATTTTTAATTGATGATTTCAAATGTCAAAATATTAATTTATTAAACTTACTAAAGAAACAATAGGCCAAAGGTGCATTTTGTTAGTTTGGTTTGGTTTGGTTTGGAGTACTACGATCTACTGTTTTGCACACGAGGGCTAATGAGACCGGGACCTACTGTTTAAAGCCGATTCCGAACGGCTACGAACATCCATGCCATCAGCGGGATTCGAACCCACGAACTCTGGTTCCGAAGAGCAGCGCTCTACCATTCGGCCATCGTGCATTTTGTTAGAATTTAAAGAAGAATTTGCTGGCATCAAATATAAGTTTTGTTAAAAAAAATGTATTAACTTGAACAATTTTCGGCCATTTCTCTTTTATAACAGTTAATAAAAAATAATTTGAACAGTATTTTGTATTTGTTATTTAGTGTCCCAACCTACCCCATACAGTGGGGCAGGTTGAGACATTGGAAAGGCATTTTATTTCTTTTATTACTCTTTAACTAAATGATATATTAAGTAGATTTAATATTTATAAGAAGCAGATATGATGACAATATATAGATGCATACTTATTTTTTTAATTAGCTTTAAAAAAATTCATAAAAATGTTTAACTGAAAAGTGTCCCAAGGTACCCCGGTCTCCCCTACCTAATTTTCACATACAGAACAATCTGAGGACTCGGGTAAATAGTTGAAAATTCAATATCACCAAACTTAGATTTAACATCTCTACTTCTCAACTAGGAATTAGGAAAATTAATTTGAAATGCAAAGTATTAAAAGAGGCTTTTAATGCAGTTATTTCAGTAGTCATCTACCTATCGTCCGCATAATTTTAATAAATTGCAGCAATTAAAATTACTTGGTCGACAAAAAATTGATACAGTGATTCAGTAGTCATCTACCTATTCTCCGTATAATTCAATTAAATTGCAACAATTAAAATTGCTTGGTCTACAAAAAAGTGATACAACATATATGCAGTTAATTTGGATCAGACTAGTAGGAATGAGGAAAATGAATTTGAAATGCAAAGGATTAAAAGAGGCTTTTATGCAGTTATTTCATTAGTCATTTACCTATTGCCCGCATAATTCTAATAAATTGCAACAATTAAAATTGCTTGGTCGACAAAAAAGTGATACAACAATTATTAATTTGGATCAGACTAGTAGGAACGAGGAAAATGAATTTGAAATACTACTAAGGATTAAAAGAGGCTTTTATGTAGTTATTTCAGTAGTCATCTACTTATTGTCTGCATATTTCTAATAAATTGCAGCAATTAAAATTGCTTGGTCGACAAAAAAGTGATACAACAATTATTAATTTGGATCAGACAACTAGGATTTAGGAAAAATTAATTTGAAATGCAAAAGATTAAAAGAGGCTTTTAATGCAGTTATTTCAGTAGTCATCTACCAGTTGTCCGCATAATTCTAATAAAAGGCAGCAATTAAAATTGATTGGTCGACAAAAAAGTGATACAATAAATATTAATTTGGATCAGACAACTAGGAATTAGGAAAATTAATTAAAATGCAAAGGATCAGAAGTTGTTTTTATGCAGTTATTTCAGTAGTCATATGCATATTGTCCGCATAACTCTAATAAAATGCAGCAATTAAAATTCCTTGGTCGGCAAAAAAAAAATTACAGCAAATATTAATTTGGATCAGAGTAGTAGGAACGAGGAAAATGAATTTGAAATACTACTAAAAATTAAAAGAGTCTTATGCAGTTATTTCAGTAATAATCTGCATATTGTCCGCATAATTCTAATAAATCGCAAGTTACAATTGCTTGATCGGCAAAAAAGTGATATATTATATTAATACATTGTATGCGGGACACGCAATAGTACGTTTTCATACGATGGATACTTGTGCGCGTGTCACGTATTACTACGGGTTAATGTAACAACATGGTTTGTGAGTACAAAAATAACGGTATATACAGGAAAACGAAGCCGAATGTTCTGGTCTACTACATAGATTCTGGAAAAATATTGACAAATAAAAACTTGTTTTTACATCATTTGATGCGGAACCACAGAACGGGAAGGTTGATTGAAAAAATCGATTTAGATTTAAAATTAACTTTTTATTTGTCATTGTAAAAAATCATATATATATATATATATATATTTGTCTATTTATATGCTTGTTTATATATTTCAATATAAAATACGGAAAATTAGTTAAAAAATTAAATAATTTTCGATCTATTGAGATTTAACTGAATAACTAAATTTATGCGCAAAACGTCCGCTCCTGGTACAATTCCGCTGCGAAATGTACTCGCACACAATGTGTTAATTTGGATTAGAGAAGTAGGAATGAGGAAAATGAATTTGAAATATTAAAAGTTTCTTATGCAGTTATTTCAGTAATCGTCTGCATATTGTCCGCATAATTCCAATAAATCA
Source organism: Pardosa pseudoannulata (assembly GCA_032207245.1). Classification (NCBI taxonomy): domain Eukaryota; kingdom Metazoa; phylum Arthropoda; class Arachnida; order Araneae; family Lycosidae; genus Pardosa; species Pardosa pseudoannulata. Next base: position 123,627,629 of record CM063509.1, on the reverse strand, counting down.
CCACATCTGAGCTGCGTAATTTTTAAAAACATTGTCGCATAATCTATTACTCTTTAGCCATTGCACAATTCAGTGCTCAATATTGACTCTTCAAGTTGATTAATATCTTGCAATGTTTATCAGGAAGTTTGCTGAAGAGAAACCAGACTTACAAGGAAAAGACAATACTATCTGCAGAACAGAGACAAACATTTTTATAGTGTTGCTAAACTTTTATTTTCTTTGTTCGGAAGCGCTTCGTAACTTCTACTCGCGGCACTTCTTTACTTAAAGAGGATGTACTTAACAAGAGGCCGTCGGGTTACTCTCAAACCCGTGATCGCCGCATTTTTTCCCGCTTACTCCTCCTTCCTCGCTGAAGGTCATCCCGTGACGAGACTAGCGCTGAGTCGTTCACATTTATAAATAATGATCAATTCGGAGTACAATGAATGATTCTCTGTCATTTAACTATGTAAAGTTACTGCCTAGTCGATAAACGAGACCTGATTGTTTTAATGGAAAATCCGAGGGATTCGGTCTAACATTATTAAAACGATGTCGTATTTGTTGGCAGGAGTAACAAGTTTTTGCGCCGTTTAACATTCCCGAGGATGTTAGGAGTTAAAAGTGGTTGGAGGATCAATTAAGATTCATTCCTTTTTGGCTTTTATCAGTATTAGGTTCAATAAAATTAGGTAAACTGCAGTGTAACAATAAGTTACATTCGGTTCAGATCTTTTTACCTCTTCCCGTGAGTCATTGTCAAATACATACCAGAATAGGACCGGTTTGAACTAGAAAGAAACTTCGGATACCACCAACCAATAGAAGTGTTTGTTAGTTTGGGGGATTTTGACCCCCGCCGTTCTGGAGTGGACCCCTGTTTTTTCTCCGCAAGGCAGTCTAATTTTTTTCCGAGGACAAGGTTCTGACCAGAGGCGAGTAGAAGGTGAGGAGAGTAGAAGGCGGTTTTTCTCCAAAGATCAAAGGCAGCCAGATGCGCAGTTAAAGTTTGCAGTAGACCCTACGGACGAATCCACGAGTTTAGCTCATTTAGTGGCCCAGCGTGTGGATGCAAACCGTGAACCATCGTCCAAGGTCGCCATCAGGAAGTGAGGAACAATTGGCCTTAGTGTGGAGGTAACATTAGGATGCACATAAGCGCTCTGTTCATATAGTGGCCCAGTGTGTGGATGCAACCCGTGAACCATCGTTCAACGTCGCCATATTGACCAGTACTGGAGTGGTGAAAAATTGGCCATAGTGGAGACTACATTATGATCAGCAATAATAGTCATCCTGAACGCCACAGTTTGGAAGATGTCTGTAATCTAAAAGCATTTTCTATGAGAAATTGATGTCTCAGCATTTTCCTACCAGACTTAAACCCCAAGTGGTACTTGGTCCTTTCTAGCTAAAGGTTGGTGTTGCGAGATCTATGCAGAGAGCATTATGACACTGATTCAGATCGCTCTGGATTTTGTCCTATTTTGATCAGATGAAATAAAAATTTCGTTTGGCCACGACGACTGATGTGTATGTTCAAGACATACAGTTAACCCATTAACGCCCAAATTATTTTATTTTGATGCACTGACATATAATTCATAAATTGGGTGTCTTTTACCATCAACATGAATATTATTATCGAATTTTATCAAAACGTACCTTAGTTTTTTTTAAAAATGCTGGTCTAAAAATAGATCACTGGGCGTTCGGAGGATATATTTTAGCAAATACACAACAATCATTAGTACTTCAATAACGTGGTAAAATCGAACCAAATAGATAAAAACTAATGCATTTTCTTTTAAAAAACGTTTATTTATGCAGAATTTCACAATATTACAGAATGTACTTAGTAAAGTTTAATTATTTTAAAATAATAAAATTTCAATGTTTGTACAGTTTAGTGTGGAATTTGAAGAAACACTTCTTGCAGAAAGTTTCATCGCACTTCACACAATATGTTAGGGGACTTCCTTGGCATCCTACAAGTCGACAGCGTCTTTTGCCCTTTCTTTGTCCCATATTGTGATCCCTATTATAAAAGCGAACATCATGTCTGAGATTAGCTTTTGAGGATGAAGGAAAACTGTAAGGTCGACCTTTCAAAACGTCTTTTTCCTATTCCCAATTTTAGATATTTTACAGCAACAGCTCTTCGAAAATCTTACATGGGCATAGAATCACCTTTATGAATATATCTGTGCAGAATACTTGCATTAACTACAGCCATATCAATTATTCGAGTGAATAGACACCAGTACCATATTTTACCTCTTATTCTCTCCAAAAGGAGTTTTATCTTGATTTGTCATTCTGCTTTTGAAATGTCTTGGAAATGAATATATGACTTTATTTTTAGGTGAGTATCTCTATTAAAAGTGTCCTGTACAAGACCTATCCCTAAATCTTCTACATCACTCCAATAATATCTTTCACTTGGAAGAGTAAGATAGCCAAAATATATAAAAAACCCAATAAATATCTTTATATCTTCTTTAGTGATAATTAAATCATGGTCGTTTTTGACATTTTTAGCATAGAAAATAGTCTCATCCACAATTACGTTATATACTTCATCAGAAAAAAGTTTTTCAAAGCAGTGATGCAAGATGCATTTGCAAGATCATTTTCCATTGCCAAAATATTATTCTTATACGTTTCCCCTAATTCCGACCATTTGGTATAATTCGGGGTTTTTTTCCAAACAATTTTTGGCTTTTCTGTTTTTAATATTTTAGGCTTCCTCTCAAACGTTGAAGGTAAATCTATTTAATCACACTCTTATTTTGATATTACTTCTATTTTACCAACAATATCATTTACAAATGGAGCATGTAACTTATCATCTATTTTCTCTTCATCTGTCAGTTCATCTACATCAGTGGATATGACAAAAATATCCTCTTTAATTTGTTCAGAAAACAGATAATCAACTGCATCCTGAAAGCTATTAAATACTTTTCAACTCATATTTTCATCTAAAGGTGAAAAAACGTAATATTACCAGGGTCAGGAAAAAAAACGCCCGAACGCCCAGTGATCTATTTCTAGATCAGCAGTATTTTGACACTAATTTTTACTATTTATATTTGTTTTAAGATAACATCGGTTTATATTCTGATAGCTACATCTATGAAGATATTAAATCGCCAAAAAAAAATTTAACTTTCGCTTATTACTTGGCTGTTTTCAGTGTTTATGCTAAGACACGTAGAAAAACGGCGGAACGAAAGGGCGATACAAACTTTCTCTTATCGCTTTAGATCAATGATATAAACAAAACAAGAAAACCACTTGTTGGTAAACAGGTGCATGCCTTGTCTTGCCCCCTGTGCAGTATAGAATGTGTGGGGTGGGTTTAAGGTCATCTAAAAGCGAGTTTACCAAGCTATGTTTAGCGATCTAAAAATAGATCACTGGGCGCTAATGGGTTAAAGGTACTCTTGGTAGCCCAGAATGCCCGGGCTGAGAAAAATAATAGGGGCAATTTAATGGGGTTTTCCCGTATAAATTTGGGTCCAGTTTCTCTATTGTTATACATATATAAATAATCAGTTAAATGCCAAGTTTTTGTTTTGGAACATAGGTAAACGGTTAATGCCTTATAACAGCTAAATGCGTACAGGAGTCTTCAGGTCGATATAAAGTCCATATGAGTTCTGTTACAAAACTAGCTGTGTAAATGAAGTCAAGGTAATATAATAAGGAAAGGTTCAATTAAAAGTTCCTTTGGAAAGTTAACCCTCTAAGAGGTTCACACGTACAATTCCACCAAACCGATGATGTCTTCAAAACGTACAATTTTCGACCTCCAAAAACGCTCCGAAAATAGTTGTAGTGTATATTTCTGCCAGTGCTTTCCCCCATGGAGTTCTGCAGTAGGAGGGTCAGGTCGATTGTTTAGGAACTGCACCCCTCTTTGACTAACATTTATTGAGGGATACACCTCTACCTCCCTGAGGGACAAAGACGCTGATAGCTTTTCATAGCTTTGTAAATCTCTATTTCGAATTATTTCGTTTGTGGTAACTGATGTATCTCTAATTGCACCACTTAAACATCTTGGACGACTTCTGTAAAAAATATAAATAAGTCTCTCGAAGCATATTTTTATTTATACTTTTAGAATATATTATTTCTTAATCAGATGATCATCGAGACTTGACGAGCTTTATGTGTATTAAAAAGTAACAGCCTATAATATAATATAATATATATATATATATATATATATATATATATATATATATATATATATATATATATATATATATATATATATATATATATATATATATATATATATATAATATCTATTTATATATCTATTTATAACCGGGAGTAAAGGGACAACAAGGAGGGTGGGTTTCTAGTACTAGTAGACTAAGGGTGAAGGAAAAATTCATAGAACGCTTTGGCCGCTAACACAGCGAAACTTTAGCGTATTTTTGGAGACTTTTTTCCTCGATGCATTCCACTCGAAGGGTTAAAACTGAAAGTTGCTGAGCCTAATCAGAGATATCAGCGCTAAAATACAAAGACAGGTGAGATGGGCTTGTTCCTGTAAACTTAAAGCGTATTTAACAGTTTAATTCCACATATCGATGTTTTGATATCCATATTTTGACATGACCTTTATTCACTACGGAAGAGGTCGCAAACTTTGTAATTATTGCTATCTCATAAAGCAAAATCTTCGCTTGATAGTATCCTAGTCAATCAAATTCTACGAACAGACGATTCACATTAAGATATCACACCAAGCGTGCATTTTCAGTAATAAAAAAATCATTAGAGATTTCATCCTAAGAGTAAGCCATGATTAGCATCTCTCTCACGACCGAGACTCTTTGGCAAAAATTGCAGGGTCGTGAATGAAAACATCAAAGCACTCCGTAAACAAGGAAGCTTTTAGAGTTTGGGTCCCAGCCGCTTGGGGGTTTAGGCATAAAATTATTTCATCACGTAATTTCGTGCCTCCATCAATCCATAAGGCACATGTTTGCCCAAATTTATATTAAAAAAATATGTCCACGATTAACGTGATGTCAAACAGCTGGTAAGCATGAATAATAAAAATGTTTCTAGATTTCATCGAATCTTACTGTGAACCAACCCAAACTTAAACTAAACTCCTGGCGCTACACACCACTTGAGGGCTATGGGTCTACAATGCCAACCTTAGTTTTTTAGACCAAGGCTGGTGGAATTGGGGGTGGAATTGGTAAGCGTCGCATACGTCTCCGTTGGTGTTTAAGACGAGCGTTTTTAAAAGCGAACCATTGTGCATTGTAAAACGCCGAACAATTGGAAAGGACAGTATTGTGCCAGTAATAGTCTTCTTGACTCTCGGACAGTTGGAATTGTCAAGCGGGGCGTTTGGGAGCGCACAGACAAAGAAAGAAAAGATGCTTTTTGTGACCGAGTCGGCCTGGCGCCAAGTGCTCTTCGGCTACCCCAAGGACGAAGGTCAAAGTGGGGGGTGATCTCCCCTAAATCCGAAGTTTCCTGGTGGAGAAGGAAGAAGCGGAAGGCACTCCCGTCTGAACTTTTGAGACAGATAGGTAGTTTCTCTTTTCAGAGATATACTCCAACTTCACCGGATGGTTTTGATTGACTTTTTTTTTGTATCGGGCGAAAGTAACATCCACCAGCAACGTTAACTAATGCTTTCCTGAAAGTCACTTATTGACCCGTCCAAGCTTGCGCCATACGGGAAATAATGCCAAGTCGCCAGGACAATAAGCCTGCAGCCATACCAAACCACCAAAACAAAAGCAAAGCCAATTACAACATATAACAAACCGAGAAGAGAAACCGCAAAAAACAAAACGCCTGTCCATCCTTCTAGACAAAGTCTTATTTTTCCTTTTCTTTTCTTTTCTTATTTTCCATTTATTTTCCTTAAAAAACCAGGAAAGATTACATGGAATACAAAAATACAATAATTACAATAATCGATATCCAGCAAAACAAGAGTAACAAATACAGAAATGCAACACATCAGCCTACGATGGCCAATTTTACAAAGAATTCCATAATATTCAAAAGACCTCGCCTGGACTTAGGCGAGTTACATAAATTGATTAAACTTACAACCATATAATTATTTGGAAAATACTTTTGCCTAATATTGTTAACTAAGTCACAATAATAAATAAGATGTTCAACAGTGCCCTCATCTTTTTGGCACCAGCAACGAGTTGATTTATTAAAGAAACGACCCTGGTACATAGGAAAAGCCCCGTGACTAGTAAAAATCTGATAAAGATAGAAATTATCCTCAAGTCTTAATACACTTACATTAGGAAAGAAGGAAAAATCCTTTCTACCCGAAGAGTCCTTCTCCCACCTATCCTGCCAAAGTTAAATCACGAATGTATTAAGCTTATTTTTAACTTGTTTCACCGACCAACCTACAGTAATATGCTTTCCTGTAAATAAATCAACTTTGTTTTTAAATACTTAAAAACATATACGGAGTCTAATTTTGCATCATCAAGACTGCTGTATTTCTCTGAACCCACGCTACGTCATAACCAAAATGACTAGGAAATTGACAAGTCAACGGAATTAAACAATCGCAGCCGCTTGGCGATACTGTTTACGCCGCTTAAGGTACCTTAATGGGTACCCCCCAATGTTTAGTTCCCAAGCATGCTTAATCCTCAGTTTCTCTACCCACTGATGGGATAGAAGGTCGAGTCAAACTTGCCCAGCTCGAGGATCGAGCCACGGACCTATGTCTTGGAAGCCTGAGGTGCTACCCGAACGCCACTGAGCTTATTTTGAACCATGTTGACAAAATCTAGCAGATGAACAAGACTGTTAGTAATAAATATTTAAAAACTAATTTAATTTGTAGGAAAGCATTTTTGAGGCTTGTATGCGGTGACAAAAAGCTATTGCCGGCTCTTCTAGTAATCAATGTTTAAAAATTAGATTTGTTTAATTTAGGGGAAGAGCATTTTGAAGCTTGGCTGCGGCGACAAAAAGCTATGTTTCAGCCTGCTAGTAATAAATATTTAAAAAACTAATCTGTGGGAAAGCATTTTTGAAGCTTGTTTGCGGTGACAAAATGCTGTTGCCGGCTCTGCTAGTAATCAATGTTTAAAAATTAGTTTAATTTTGGGAAAAGAATTTTTTTAGGCTTCGGGCGACAAAAACCTATGGTCAGCCCTGCTAGTAATAAATATTTAAAAACTAATTTAATTTGTGGAAAAGCAATTTTTGAGGCTTGTTTACGGTGATAAAATGCTATTGACGGCTCTTCTTCTAAAAATAATATTTAAAAAATTAGATTTGTTTAGTTTGTAAGATCATTATTGAGGCTTGCTGCGGCGACAAAAGGCTATGGTTAGCCCTGCTAGTAATCAATACTTTAAAAACTAATTTAATTTGTAGGAAAGCATTTTTGAGGCTTGTTTGTGGTGACAAAAAGCTATTGACGGCTGAGCTAGTAATCAATGCTTAAAAATTAGATTTGTTTAATTTGGGGGAAGAGCAATTTTGTATCTTGATTGTGGCGACAAAAAGCTGTAGCCCTCCCTACTAGTAATCAATAATTAAAAATTACTTTAATTTGTGGGAAAGAATTTTGAGGCTTGCGGCGACAAAAACCTATGGTTAGCCCTGCTAGTAATAAATATTTAAAAAACCAATTTAATTTGTTGGAAAGCATTTTTGAGGTTGCGGTGACGAAAGCTGTTGCCGGCTCTACTAGTAATCAATGTTTAAAAATTACATTTGTTTAATTTGGGGGAAGAGCATTTTTGGGACCCTCGGCGACAAAAAAAAAGCTAGAGTTGGTCCTGTTAGTGATCAATATTTGAAGGTATGTGTGTAGAAAATATTTTAATATTAAAAACATTGATTTATGTACTTTCTCTTTTCCTCTGGAACAGCAAATGTAAGCAATTTTGAAAAATGTTCATTCACTTCCCAAGAAGAAATAAAAATTATGTATATCCTAGTAGCATGAAAACATAGGAAGGAAAAACGAGTTTTTAATACCATCTCATACATCATAAATATTTTATTGGCTGCGGCCACTCCCAATGTAATCTACCCAATAAAAGCATCAACTTGCGAACATCGAATAAACGTTTATTTGGAGGAAATGAAACATTCATTTCATTTGTGTCATTCATAATTCTAATATCCAAATAAACTTCTCTTTATTCTAAAGGTACCGTCATCCCACAATAAAATAACGATCTCGACCATAATGGAGTTCTCCTAAAAAAGGCAAGATTATTTTCTTCTTCTTGTTGTTGCCAAGAATGGCATCGATCATTAGTGCTATTTTTGGAATAAATTTTACTGCAAATAAAATTTTTTTACTGCAACGGTCAGACGACAGAACATATATAACGTACATATATATGGATATATCTGTATGCAATTATCTGTGTGTATGTGTGTGTGTACGCATATATATACATACATATATATATATATATGTAAATGTGTGTTCATATATATGTGTGTATATATGTATGTATACACGTGTGTATGTAAGTATGTATGTATATATATGCATGCATGCATATACACATGCGTGTATGTGTGTGTGTGTGTATGTGTGTATGTATGTATGTATGTATATATATATATACATATATACATATATATATGTATTTTTGCATGTATATATATATGTATATATGTATATTTGCATGTATATATATGTATATATGCATATATATATGTATGCTTATATGTATGTATATGCATGTGTATATTATATATGCATATATATATATATACATGTGTATTATATATGTATATATGCATATATATATGTATGCTTATATGTATGTATATGCATGTGTATATTATATATGCATATATATATATACATGTGTATTATATATGTATATATGTATATACATGTATATTATATGTGTATATGTATATATGTATATGTATAATATATATGTATATATACATATGCATGTATGCATGTATATATATGCCTGTAAGTATATGTGTGTACATATATACATAATGAAATGTACTTGATATTTGAGCCTTTTTGTAAAAATTACAACGCTAAAAAGTATTACAACCTCTGCAAATCGTTATCGCATTTAATATCCTTTAATCTCCTTTCGGTGATTTTCATCTGATATGGTTACTTTTAAACCGCAGTTGTATCTGATTCCGAGGGAGATTTGGCGTCTAGGAAAAGAAAAAAGTACTACTTTTGAATTAGATCCCAAAGGAAAAAAATTAATTAGAAGATAATTTACAATAGTAGTGGAATATTGATATTTCTTTGATTTCATTGATTTTTCTCGTATTGATATTTCTTTATTTATAGAGATTTTACAACTATTTAGAATTATCAAAAAACTATTAATATGTGTAATATTAAGGTTGACTCTAATTTCTTGTTAACCTTTTGACCATTTTGTTACGATGTATATTAGATATTGTTTATACTATCATCTGAAAACTATAGCAAAAAAAATTATTTTCGTGTATATCAAATACAGCAAGTTTTTGTATCCATTAACTTTTGACAGTGTAAGGTATCCGGTCCTAGTTTTAGGTGACACAATGAAAAATAAGGTGCGTCTGGAATAATGAATTTACACCTCTGCTATATACATCATTTCATAAATATACACAAAAAAAAATCAATTTCCGATCACAGGTAGTTGATTACATACATGTAGGCCTGAGTGGAGACGTGTAATATCTAAGATCAGACTCTGCGAAATACTGGTGATCCGACGGAAGAAACTATTCGGTAGCTCGAGGGAAAGTTCACTGAAGTAATGGTAGAATATCAAAGCACTGTTAGAATTCCAAAGGAAAATATGCAAGCAATCCTGAAGAGGATTATATTAGAAAAGGAAACCCAATGCACAGGGTATCGTTTCAATCTCAGCAAGAGATATATCCCAAGACGGGATTTAGCTAAATAAACCTCTCCGATGGAGAGACTGGTCGAGGCGACCTCCGAGTTAGCCGATGTGGGCTACTCTTTGAAGAAAAGATCCCAAGATGGGATTATAGCAAAAAACTCTCCGGTAGAGAGTCTGGTCAAGGCGACCTCTAAATTAGCTGGTTGCTAGCTAACTAACTTCTTCTCTAAAAAAAACAAATCTTCTTTCGTCTCTTTCTAGAAGAGGGGCCTCTAAGAGAGTGGCTTCACCCAGAATTTCATTATTGGATCATCTAGCGATGACCTCACCTTTGAACAACTGGATTGGTCTGGGTTAAACAATCATCGGCCGCAAACCCAGGGGTCCCTGGAATTCTTAGCGGCTAGATACAAGTCGCGGCAATTTCTTTGTCGTTCCGATGGTCAAATTTCTGGCTGTCAGTGAAGGTGCCGTGTTGTCTGGTATATTGTTCCTCTACTATAGGGCACAACAGTGTAGACATCGTGGTGCCGGGGAAAACAATCCCTTTGTATCCACATAAGCAAAGTCCACCTCTCAAAGCAAAGTTCTTTGGTGTCGACACACCGCTAAATCACACCGTTACAACAGTCTTAATATGAGCGGATAATTATATAATGCACATTAGATTAAATTGCTTAAAATTTTATAAGTCTAACTGGAAAATACAACTAAATGTAAGACGCTCTGCCAGATTATTTTCAGCTTAACATAGATTTCATTGGGTATCACATATAATATACAAGAGAATAAAACATTAGATGTGTATATCGTAAATGATATAATGGATATACATCTACATTTATCCAAATAAAAGTGATATGTTTTGCGTATTTTTTTAGTTAGGAGTGCTGGAGTAAAGTAAAAAAAAATGCTTGTTTTTTTTTTCTCTATTTTTGCCAAATTTTAAGACAATATATATGTATTTATGTTTATTTTCCTATTTTTCTTTGTTTTCTAACCTATTACTGCAATAACTAAAAAAATATTTCCACAAAAACCTTATTTAAAAATTTCAGCTCCGAATGTGGTCGGTTACATTAAAAGAAACAAAATGGACGAATCACGGCACTTGGCATTTATCAGTAGAGAAAAAAACATCTGATCATGAACTCCACATCTTGGGACATCCAAAATAAACCTTTTCCACGACTTCCTCCCCTCAAGTGAGGCAGACTATCGGTCGACGAACGTTCCTCCACAGACGTGCCTAAGCCAGTTCATTTTCAAGAAATAAATAAATAAAAAAGATGTATATCTTTTTTCAAAGGCAGCTTCCATTATAGAGAAGCGGGGGTGAGGAATAATGGAAGAAATCGGAGGAATCTCAACTTAATGATTCCTATTAATTATTTATTATTGCGTAATCCTCAATTCAGCTTAAGAGTTGACACGCAAAGGATAGAATACTTTCTTAAATAAAGAAATCTGATTTAACCCCTTAAACACTTACAAGAAAATAAATGGAAAAATTATTTTGTGAATTAGTATATTTAAAATGGCATATGTTTTTTATGATTGCCATTTGTCAATATTAACTCAAATATACTGACACTGTTGACACCTTTGCACACTTATATGAAAATCAAACGAAATATTTTGTGAATTAGTATATTTAAAATGGTGTTATATGGTTTTCTGATTGCCATTTGTCAATATTAATTCAAATAAACTGACACTGTTGACATCTTTTCACTCTCATATCAAAATCACAGGAAAAATTTTGTGAATTAATATATATAAAATAGTGTTATATGGTTTTTCTTTCAATATTAATTCAAATAAACTGACACGGTTGACATCCTTGCACACATGTATGAAAATCAAAGGAAAAATTGTGATTTAGTATAATTAAAATGGCATTATATGGGTTTTCTTATTGCAATTTACCAATATTAATTCAAATAAACTGACACGGTTGACATCCTTGCACACCTGTATGAAAATCAAAGGAAAAATTGTGATTTAGTATAATTAAAATGGCATTATATGGTTTTCTTATTGCAATTGACCAATATTAATTCAAATAAACTGAAATTTAACACCTTTGCACAATTATAAGAAAATCAAAGAAAACATTTTGTGAATTAGTATATCTAAAATAGAATTATATAGCTTTTCTTATTGCCACTTGTCAATACTGATTCAAATAAACTGACACTGTTGACAGCTTTGCACACTTATATGAAAATCAAAAGAAACATATTGTGAATTAGTATATTTAAAATAGCATTATATAGTATTTCTTATTGCCATTTGTCAATATTAATTCAAATAAACTCACACTGTTGACACCTTTGCACACTTATATGAAAATCAAAGGAAACATTTTGTGAATTAGTGTATTTAAAATGGTGTTATAAGGTTTTTTCTTATTGTCATTTCTCAATATTAATCAAAATAAACTGACATTTGGCATCCTTCCACACTTATATGAAAATAAAAGGAAACATTTTATGAATTAGTATATTTAAAATAGCATTATGTAGTTTTTCTTATTGCCATTTCTCGATATTAATTCAATAAACTGGCACTGTTGACACCTTTGCACACATATGAAAATCAAAGGAAAATTTTTATATCAGGAAAAATTCTATTTCAAGATACAATACCTAAAATTAAAACCCTCATTTAGCGACAACAAGTACTAAGCACGTTAGCAGTCACGAATATTTCTCATGAAAATCATCCAATGTTTTGCATACTGATATTGAAATATGAAAAAGCAATTCAATCAGAAGTACATGCGACCCAAAACGCGACATTCGGCGAAAAAATGAATAATTACAAAAAAGAATAAAGGATTTTAGAAGTTCACGGTTACAATGTTCTCCAAGTTCCCAAACGAGACCTCTGCAGATGATATTGGCCAAGCCTAAAGGTCCTCTACTAGCTCTTTGCTTTTAAACTACAGGGACCTACTTTGTTTTCTTGTATTGTTCCTAGGGCTGCCAACGTTATTCATAGGGAGTAATGTTGGCATCTCATATTGTGCTTCCACAATAAAATGGCCAACAGACATCTGCCTCCTGGCAGTGGCAATTGTTTAACAGACAAGTAAGCCTCCTCGTTTAAAAATAAAATTGTAAATTGTGAAAAACCTACAGGATGTAAAAGAACTTGCCTAAAAAAGTAAAATGACTGAGAATTATTTGAAATACGAATTCAAGATACAATATCTAAAATTCAAACCTTCATTTAGCAGTAACAAGTACTAAGCACGTTAGCAGTCATATTTCTCATGAAAATCATCCAATATTTTTTGCATCCTGATATTGAAATATGAAAAAGCAATTCAATCAGAAGTACATGCGACCCAAAACGCGACATTCGGCGAAAAAATGAATAATTACAAAAAAGAATAAAGGATTTTAGAAGTTCACGGTTACAATGTTCTCGAAGTTCCCAAACGAGACCTCTGGAGATGGTATAGCCCAAGCCTAAAGATCCTCTACTAGCTCTTTGCTTTTAAACTACAGGGACCTACTTTGTTTTCTTGTATTGTTCCTAGGGCTGCCAACATTATTCCTAGGGAGTAATGTTGGCATCTCATATTGTGCTTCCACAATAAAATGGCCAACAGACATCTGCCTCCTGGCAGTGGCAATTGTTTAACAGACAAGTAAGCCTCCTCGTTTAAAAATAAAATTGTAAATTGTGAAAAACCTACAGGATGTAAAAGAACTTGCCTAAAAAAGTAAAATGACTGAGAATTATTTGAAATACGAATTCAAGATACAATATCTAAAATTCAAACCTTCATTTAGCAGCAACAAGTACTAAGCACGTTAGCAGTCACGAATATTTCTCATGAAAATCATCCAATATTTTTTGCATCCTGATATTGAAATATCAAAAAGCAATTCAATCAGAAGTACATGAGACCCAAAAAAGCGACCTCCGGAGAAAAAGTGAATAATTACAAAAAAGAATAAAGGATTTTAGAAGTTCATGGTTGTATTGTTCTCCAAGTTCCCAAACGACACCTCTAAAGATGGTAGGCGAAGCCTAAGGGTCCTCTGCTATTTCTTTGCTTCTAAATTACAAGGACCTACTTTGTTTTCTTATATTGTCCTCGGGAGTAATGTTGGCCGCCCACATTGTGCTCCCACAATAAAATAGCCAACAGACATCTGCCTCCTGGCAGTGGCAATTGTTTAACAGGCAAGTACGTCTCCTCGTTTAAATATAAAATTGTAAATTGTGAAAAACCTACAGGATGCAAAAGAACTTGCTTAGAAAAATAAAATGACTTTGAGGATTATTTGAAATACGAATTCAAGATACAATATCTAAAATTCAAACGTTCATTTAGCGGCAACAAGTACTAAGCACGTTAGCAGTCACGAATATTTCTCATGAAAATCATCCAATATTTTTTTGCATCCTGATATTGAAATATCAAAAAGCAATTCAATCAGAAGTACATGCGACCCAAAACGCGACCTTCGGGGGAAAAAATGAATAATTACAAAAAAGAATAAAGGATTTTAGAAGTATTTTGTCTCGTCTGCGTCGAATGTCTGATTTTATGAATAGCAGCGTCCTTGATATAAAAATTTCAGGGAAATATCCTATTGTCAGGCAAAGAATGCATTCTACGGTAACATAGGTAATACAGATATTTCTAGCAGAGGAGTTCTGAAGACTGTCCACAAGGCCACAACTAGAAACAATTGTGAACACATGTGCAAAATGTGCAGGGCATACGGACGACCCGAAATAAGGGTTTGTTGGTTAAAGTTTAATGCCACTAATTCCACGTGGGGCAAAATATGCCGAACAGAAGATTATGCAAAAAAAAAAAGCTTACAACGAGTCATTACCCGAAGTTAAAATAATGAAAATTTAAATTTAATAAAAAATATAGAACTATAAAGAGATTAAAACCATGGAATAAAGTAAAAAGGTACTGTTAAAAATTAGAGGGGACACAGAAGCAAATAACAGGCAAAATGGAACAATGAAACAAGATAAAAAGTGAAAGAAAAATATGTTTATAAAAACTAATGGCACGTCCCTAAGAATTTTAGAATGTAGGTCTTTGCTTAAGACACTGGCACGCAGAATTTCTTTCCAGTGGATTTCTGTCCATTGAGGAATTTTGGGCAATGGAAAGGCAGATACACTGTCTAAATAGGGAGCGTTCACAGGTCCATGCTTGAACCGCGCTCTTTCGTTTCATACTACTAAATTGTTTATTAATCTGACTCTTAGGAAAACTCTTAAGATAGGTTTCAACGTGCGATGAATAAGAGATTGAGGATTTGGGGGGAAGAGAGCTGTTACCAGTTTTCCGAGGAAGACTGCAGTGGCCTTTTTTAAGGGTCCGATTGGACATGACTGTTTACCACACCACTGGAATCGCCGTGGTGGATTCACCGGACTGTGTTTTATGTGACTCTAGATTATGTCATTCTAGAACGCTTCTTTGGTTACTCGCATTCATAAAAATAACCATGTTTTGATTAAAAAAAAACTTATTTTTATTTAAAGGTTTAAGTAAACACGTATATGTGGACTGTGTTTTATCTGACTCTAGATTATGTCATTCTAGAACGCTTCTTTGGTTACTCGCATTCATAAAAATAACCATGTTTTGATTAAAAAAAAACTTATTTTTATATAAAGGTTTAAGTAAACACGTATATGTGGACTGTGTTTTATCTGATTCTAGATTATGTCATTCTAGGACGCTTCTTTGGTTACTCGCATACATAAAAATATCCATGTCTTGATAAAAAAAAACTGTTATTTTTATATAAAGGTTTAAGTAAACACGTATATGTGGACTATGTTTTATCTTACTCTAGATTATGTCATTCTAGAATGCTTCTTTGGTTACTCGCATTCATAAAAATAACCATGTCTTGATAAAAAAAAAACTTATTTTTATATAAAGGTTTAAGTAAACACTGATAATAAAAAACTACGTTGTGGGATATTCCACCAACAAAGTAAAATTATTTTATTATTAGTAATTTAGACCGAAAAAGAAATTCAAAATATTTCTTTAATAAAAATTCAATTTTTTAAAAAGATTTAATGATTTTAAAATTTTTTACCCGCAAATATCAGAACTAAATTTTGTTTAAAGAAAAGAAAAATGAAAGATAAATGTTAATAGTTTTTGCATTACTATACACTTAGTAAAGAGGGAATGTTTATTTTGTATAATACACTTCCTTTGCATTGTTGTCTGGTAGGAACAACTAATGAATCGAACAGCGTTGCCACAATGCAGATGGCTGTGATTCATGAGGAAGGAATGCCAGGCAAAACAATGGCGTAAATGGACTTGGCCTTTTTCAGATAAATAAACTTTAAGGTTCAGTTTTCAATTTATAAACTATTAAGATATTTGTATAAATGAATCAATGCTTAATGATGCTTAAACAAATGTTATGCGTTTACGTATAGTCTAATGTAGTGTTTTTTTTATTGTACTTATTTCATGCTAGTTGGTGCTATGTTTAGCCAGGTGGTGCTAGCTGAAGCTCACACCACCTGAAAAGTATATGACTCAGAGGTTTGTTTACCTTGAGCCTTATGGCAACTTACGGCATCAGTTTAAACACACGTACAACAGAAAAAAATATCCCAAATGCCACTACTTCTTAAAATCTCTTTACCTCTTTTTATCCTCGATAATTTTCACACCTTCAGGTATTAATTATTAAAAGAGGCGTACCCAGGTGGGGGAGTGCAAAGAGAAACATGACCCCCCCCCCCAAGATTTTTTTCTCAAAACACAATTTTTTGTGTAACTCTTACAATATTAACATTCTAAGGGTATTATTAGAGTCTTCATATAATAAATCTAGTCATATCTTAAAAAATCTTCAATAATGCTGTAAATTAAAAGTGTTAAATATTTAAATATTACATGACGCAATAAAATTATTTTAGAATGTTCCGTTCATGCTCCTTTGACCTGAAATGGGTTCTAGCATTTCTACACTTATACTCTCAACACAACTTTACCATCATCAATAAAGTGCTTAATTTATTCGCAATTTATTTTTAAAGCGTTAGAAATGGTGATGACCTAAGCAGTCATTGCATCCACTGACATCAAGAATTTGGTTTTTCTACGTTGGCGGTGAAAGAAAGTAGAATGATCAACAAAAATGAAAAAGTTCGCCAGAAAATGCAGATGTATAAGGAAATGAGCTCGGCCTACTGCCATCTGGTTTTTTTTCTCACTTTCTCTCTCGCATAAAATGCTTTCACCAAAAACAGGTGAATGAAAAAAAATCAGACAATGAACATAGAATTGTATTATTTTAAACTTGTAAACGAAACATGTGTAATAGAACGAAAACGTTCAGGAATAGGTAACTAGATGTCACTACGGTGATTGCAGAACAATATTTGTGAACTAGGTCTCATTTTAGAGAAGGTGGTAAGCTAATCTGTATTTGTTCATTCATTGACATCGAATTAATAGAGGTGTTCATTTAGACAGGTTTTGTTCTATCGCTGGATTTTGAAATTTCCCATTATGGACAGCGTTGCAAAGATTAAACTGTCTTCTTGCAGAAAATACCTTCTGATACTCTCCTGACGTCTGAAGACCTCTTAAGGTTCTGGTCCCTATGCAAAATTAGGTTCCACCTGCGACACTTCTATCGAATATTGTATACATACATGTGAAGTTCAAGAAGCAGTCGATAATAAAATGAGATTTTACTAAAAAATCAGTTTTCTTTATTTTAAAGTTCGAAAAACGCACAGACCTACGTACAACTGATTGCTGTCTTTCGACTAAACGGGTACAGATGTTTAATTGTAGTTCTAAGCCTAGACACGGATGATGGATACGACATATTAATATCGGCTTATCCTTGTTCCTCGTTCGAAGTTCGAAATTTCCAGTTTTTTAAAGAACACATCAGGGAATAACATCTGACTATTAAAATTATTCAAATCATGATTTTACTGAAACCGAGTCGAATACGACACGAGCGTCCTGTCCCTCGTCTCCAAGCCCTTGGCCTGGACCTAGTTGGCCAATGCTTAAAACGTCCCTGAAAATTCTACAGATGCTAAATGACACATACATAAACGAAGCTATGGAAAAAAAAGAAGAAAACCCAGTGTTTTTATGTGATGAAGATGATCCTCACAGCAGTTGGCCTTTCACATCCACCCCTGACACATGACTAACGATCGATGAAATCCCATATGAAGTCAATTTATCACGTAGAACTGTTCATACTTTTTTCACGATTATTTAAATAAGCTTCATGTTTGTTTGCTTTGGGTTTACAAATTTTCTGACCAAAAAAATAGCTCATGTATTGATGACTTATGTGTAGGAGGTAGTATTTAACTCTTTAATGTCCTAGTCATTTCTGCCGATTACATATAGGTGCATATCTTAAATGCATACCTGCCAACTTTTGAATATTGAAAATAGTAGCACTTGACAGTTTTTGAAATCAAATATAGTAGCACTCTAATTTTCGAGGTAGGTTGGATGGCGAGGTTTTACACCATAAATCCTGGGCCATTACACGCGTGCCATAACACAATACACATACTAAATGATTGTGTGTAGGATGTTTACTGCTCAAACAAAGCAATCAGTTCTACTAAAGAATCTAAAATTCCATATAAAATTTCAAATAGACAATATTTCGTTTTCAAAATATCATATACATTTATACATACATTTCTGAACTAATCCCCCCCCCCATAAAAAGTTAGATGAAGTATTTTATTTAGATTTATTTTAGTTATATTTGAATGTTATTTCACACCTTAACATTTTTATAGTAAGAAATAATTTTTTAAAAAAATCTCAGAAATATAGTGAGGGAAATAAGCAGAAATATACTTGCGAAAATATATTCATTCATTTTGATTTTCCGGATGCGATGTAATTTTTTTATTCTTGTATATATTTTTTGACGAAAAATCGTATTATTTTGACCGATTTTCGTTGGATCGTAATTACTTTCTAAATTCGTAGAAACTACGATTTTTTCGTAGCAGTTGGCAGGTCTGTAAATGTAAATTATGCGTATTACCCAGATTGAAATAACTGTGAAGTTTAAGCAACATTGATTACTACAGCATGTCACGTTAGGAATCAGCTATTATTTTAAAATCACAAGATTTGGTATTACCTGTAAAACAGAGTTTTATAATAGATAAAGAAACTTGTCATTATTTTAGTCTCTGCGACTGCCGAAAAAGTAAATTTATGTGCGCTGTTCAAAAAAGTGTTGTTACAAATGGAAAATTTACAAATAGAAATTACTTGAAAATTATGTAGATTGTTTATATATGACTGTCCTCTACCTACTCTCAATAAGAAAATTCGTTCTACGAAAATAAAAATTCTACAAGTTATTTTAAGTGGTATCTAAAATGAGACCTGGGCATCAAAGGGTTAACTACCCATTCTTCAATGACCCACGCATTAATGGGTTAAGTAAAGATAGATAACAAATTTCGAAATGTATATTAAAGTTTAAGAACGAAGGTCCAGAAAAATTTTGAGAAAACAAAATCAGGAAAAAACCAATAATAAACCAATTAAATATAAATTGAGGAATTCATTTGAAAAGCGATTCCAGACAAAGCGGTTTTTATAAAGAGATCCAGCACCTATTACCACATGCTTGTCTTGAGCAAAATCAAAATCCATGTCAGAAATATGCAATTTATTAATCTTAATTAAAGAATCATTTTTCTAAAACGCATTAATGACTCAACCTGTTAAATCCAATTCATCTAACAGTAACGACGAGTAGGCGTATTTCATAACGTAAAGTGAAGGCGTTGAAAAAATTAAACAAAAAAAAAGACATTAGCCGGCTTGCTCTGCAGAAAAGAAAACTAACAGGCGTTGAGACTGGAAGAGGAAAAAAGTAGGTCGAGTTCTGACAAGTTACGTGGAACAGTTAAGCACAGAAAGGAAGAATGAGCGTGGAAAAGGTTCTAAACCTGCCAGTGAGACCATACGGGGGATGAAAGCCACGCCCATTATCGTCTGGAGTGAATCGGACAGTTTCTCAAGGTTGAAGTTTGAAAGAATACCTGAGCAGGATATGGAATGTTTCATTCAAACTTAAAAGGCATGCCAGTTACAAATTTTGATATGGAACATCTGCGGACTATTCGAAACACACTAGAATTATCATACTTACACGTGTATAACACGCACCCTGTTCTTTACAAGAAAAAATGTAGAAATTTTTTTATCTTCCATATAACGAGTAACAAATTTGAAAAAAAAAAGTGACTTTCCAGGTAGTAAACCAATTATTACAGGTACTTAAAAGAATCAACCATTTCTTCGAAACATATCAAACGTAGAATCAAAAATCCAGACGTTGTAAAGTGCATCTACTAGATGATGGGTGACTTTGACCAAAAATAAAACTAAATGCCTTCTCCAGAAAACACATTTATTCTACTGAGCACGGAACATCAACAGACACAAAAATTTAAACGTTCTCAAAATTACAAAAACCAGGGTTGGCATGATTTAAATCAGTTGATTTTTTTAAATCTTTTTTTTTTTCGCTTCTTTTAAAACCTATATTCCAAAGACAGGATAATGGGTAATTAGTCGGCACAGTAATACCAATAAGTAAATAAGTGTAAATAGATAGCATCTGCTTTCCAAGAATTTAGGGGTTGTTATCAGAAAGTATGGAGTAGGAGTGGGTAGTACAATGATTGATTATGACTGGTGGAATTCATTTTATGTAATGGGAGGTAAAGAGAGTATTACATAACTTGAAATCCAGTTTATCTACCAAATAACAACAGCCGTGGCATCATCTGATGGAATGGAAAGACAGTTTTCTTCTTTACGTATTGTTCATTCTAGCCTTCATAACCATTTAGGAATGGATAAAACATCAAAGCTAGTGTTTTTATTGAAACAATTAAACCCATAATTCGGTGTTTAAAAATATTGAAATAATTGTGATTTGTTTTTTAATAAATAGTTTGCATTAAAAGAATATTTAATTTGTTCTTTGTTCTTTGCACTATCCAATTACAAAATAATGGAATGTATTTAGATTAAAATTTATATTCAATTTATATTCCTATTTTAGGTAATCAGTGTGTAGAATATACTAGACAGATAAGATGTTACTTCTTATAACAAATTATTTTATGTATATTAACATATTTATGTAATTAAAAAACATATGTATATTTATGTAATTAAAAAACATAAAAACAACAATTAAAATTATTCAGAAAAAAATATAAAAAATCCGATTTAAATTTTAAAAAAATCTGATTTAAATCAAATAAAACTGAACTTTTTGATTTAAAAAAAAATCATGATTTTCTTCCAACCCTGACAAAAACAGTTACCTCTAATCAGTCATCTCGCAGGATGACGTCATCTACATTCCCATTTCATTTCACTTCATATAGTCAGCTCGCAGGCTGCCGTCACATCCAAACACATTTCAGTTCACTTTTCTACACTTTAATCTGTTTCGATATCATTCTTCCGATGACTTTATTTCTTAACTCATAACTTAAAGAATTGCATTTTTCCTATTACTAGTGCAAAAAATATTTTATTTAACATTAAACCTACCAAAGCGTTCAAATTCGACTTTAATCAAAATTCCAGATTTTTATTTTTTTTAAACTTACCGCACGAATTGTTCTATGACGTATAGGTACTTAATTTTTTCAATATCTTTCATTTTTATCTTGCTAATCATATTACAGTACCGTTATCTACCGTGAGAGATCTTCCAACAACTGAAAAACATATGAAATTTCATAAGGTTATCTACATTGAAATCTCAAATTTACTACTAATTTTAAGTTATCCCTAAACATGTGATCTGATTGAGTTAAGGAATATGCCATGTGTTTATCTACAGTTTGATTTAGTCAGGGTACAGAGAGGGTAACCCACGAGGCAAAACTACCATCATTCAAATTCGAGCACTGGCTCAGTACACAACGTTACAAATATTTGCGACGTGATCTGTCAATTGTATTTGTAATAATAAAAGAGGTTACAAACTTACATGGTAATTAATTTGTTGCGTAATTGACGTTAGTTGTCTATAGTGCCAAGAGATGGCGCCAGGTATTCCAAGAAAAAGAGGAACAGACTGATTTAAAGAATGTTGTTTTTTTATTTTTAGTTAGTTCCCAGTTATGTAAGTTGTTGTGAGTTCTGTTTTTATGTGGTATATGTGTGTGCTTTGTCTAACGGGGAAAAGTGCTAAGTCCCCTGTAAAAATGTCGTGCTATGTATGGAATAAAATATAAAAAGCCCTAGTTTTGAGTTATATATAAGTTTATAGGTGTATATTAAAGGCCCCATGGCTGTCACTTTACAGTGGATCTCCTATTCCAGCATTACTACCCAGGTAAGCAAGCCTACACTGTTTATTTTTCTGGTACTCATCCGTTTGATATGAGCGAAATGAGAAGTTTATATGAGATGTTTTGTGTTAAGGTAGATTTTTTAGAACTGAACCTGCATGTAATGTCGGATAGACATTCCTAGGTTATTTCCTTAATGTTGGAACTTTGTTTTTCTATTGGAGATATTTATTGTTAAAGAAGCCTTTGTTCCAACAAATTTGTGATTTATTTTCTAGGTTAAATACTGTATTTATACTATTTGATTAATTAAGATAGATTTGTTTTTCCCTATCAAGAACATCAGATGCAATTCCGAAGATTTTCAGGTAGGTAAATTTTGAATCTAGCTCCTAAAAGTCTGCCTACTCCATGTATGTAAACCCAAAATGTGGCTTTAACCTCATGCACAGACCATATACGCCACATTGTGGTGAGCTCAAACCACCCCACCACTGATATACTTCACTCATTTTCTGTTTGATCATCCTATCTCAAAAGACTTGCCCCATATGCACAGACTATATATGCCATATAGTGGTGAGCTCGACCCAGCCCACCTCTGGTATACTCACTCATTATCAGTTTGATCATACTATTTCAAAGGACCCGCTCCACATGCACAGACCATATACCACACATAGTTGTGAGCTCAAACCAGTCCACCGCTGACATACTCATTTTCTGTTTGATCATACTATTTCAAAAGACCTGCCCCATAAAAGACGATATAGAGAAGGAATAAGGATTCAAAGATTAAGATGGGCTGGACTCATAATCAGATTGAATGACTACATATCCACAAAAGTTTTCATGGCTAAACCAGGAGGCATCCGGGAAAGAATACGGCCCAAACTCAGATGGTTGGACTTTATTGAGAATGATTTAAAGGCATTAAAAATTTATTAATTAGAAGTTTTGTGCCAAAGATAGGATTGCCTTTTATCTAATTATGGAGAAGGCTAAGGCCCATCAAAGGCCCTCAGGAGACTGAAGCAGATTTCAAAGGATCGTCATATTAAGTAAAAAGAACAAACTGAATATTATATTCACTTGAACTTATATGATGCATTGACTTTTTAATAGGGTTGCCCATAAAAAAGGAAAAGTATGTTCATAAAAACCATACACAAGAGCAAAAGGATTTAACTGTCTGTAGAAGAACAGAGGTTGAACAATCTAAGGCTCTCAGGACACTGAAGAAAATTTCAAAGAATCGTCATATTAAGTAAAAAGAACAAACTGAATATTATATTCACTGGAACTTATCTGATGCATTAACTCTTTCAAAGGGTTGCCCATATAAAAGGGAAAATATGTTCATAAAAATCATACACAAGAGCAAAATGATTTAACTATCTGTAGAAGATCGGAGGTTGTACCATCCAACGTTCTCAGGACACTGAAGGAAATTTCACAGGTTCGTTATATTAAGTAAAAAGAACAAACTGAATATTATATTCCCTTGAACTTATCTGATGCATTAACTTTTTTATAGGGTTGCACATAAAAAAAGGAAAAGTATGTTCATAAAAACCATACACAAGAGCAAAAGGATTTAACTGTCTGTAGAAGAACAGAGGTTGAACAATCTAAGGCTCTCAGGATACTGAAGAAAATTTCAAAGAATCGTCATATTAAGTAAAAAGAACAAACTGAATATTATATTCACTGGAACTTATCTGATGCATTAACTCTTTCAAAGGGTTGCCCATATAAAAGGGAAAATATATTAATAAAAATCATACACAAGAGCAAAATGATTTAACTATCTGCAGAAGAACGGATGTTGAACCATCCAACGTTCTCAGGACACTGAAGGAAATTTCAAAGGATCGTCATATTAAGTAAAAAAGAACAAGCTGAATATTATATTCTCTTGAACTTATCTGATGCATTAACTTTTTTATAGGGTTGCACATAAAAAAAGGAAAAGTATGTTCATAAAAACCATACACAAGAGCAAAAGGATTTAACTGTCTGTAGAAGAACAGAGGTTGAACAATCTAAGGCTCTCAGGATACTGAAGAAAATTTCAAAGAATCGTCATATTAAGTAAAAAGAACAAACTGAATATTATATTCACTGGAACTTATCTGATGCATTAACTCTTTCAAAGGGTTGCCCATATAAAAGGGAAAATATATTAATAAAAATCATACACAAGAGCAAAATGATTTAACTATCTGCAGAAGAACGGATGTTGAACCATCCAACGTTCTCAGGACACTGAAGGAAATTTCAAAGGATCGTCATATTAAGTAAAAAAGAACAAGCTGAATATTATATTCCCTTGAACTTATCTGATGCATTAACTTTTTTATAGGGTTGCACATAAAAAAAGGAAAAGTATGTTCATAAAAACCATACACAAGAGCAAAAGGATTTAACTGTCTGTAGAAGAACAGAGGTTGAACAATCTAAGGCTCTCAGGATACTGAAGAAAATTTCAAAGGATCGTCATATTAAGTAAAAAGAACAAACTGAATATTATATTCACTGGAACTTATCTGATGCATTAACTCTTTCAAAGGGTTGCCCATATAAAAGGGAAAATATATTAATAAAAATCATACACAAGAGCAAAATGATTTAACTATCTGCAGAAGAACGGATGTTGAACCATCCAACGTTCTCAGGACACTGAAGGAAATTTCAAAGGATCGTCATATTAAGTAAAAAAGAACAAGCTGAATATTATATTTCTTGAACTTATCTGATGCATTAACTTTTTTATAGGGTTGCCATAAAAAAAGGAAAAATATGTTCATAAAAACCATACACAAGAGCAAAACGATTTAACTGTCTGTAGAAGAACATAGGTTGAACAATCTAAGGCTCTCAGGATACTGAAGAAAATTTCAAAGGATCGTCATATAAGTAAAAAGAACAAACTGAATATTATATTCACTGGAACTTATCTGATGCATTAACTCTTCAAAGGGTGCCATATAAGGGAAAATATATTAATAAAAATCATACACAAGAGCAAAATGATTTAACTAATCAGAAGAACGGATGTTGAACCATCCAACGTTTCTGACACTGAAGGAAATTTCAAAGGATCGTCATATTAAGTAAAAAAGAACAAGCTGAATATTATATTTTGAACTATCTGATGCATTAACTTTTTTATAGGGTTGCACATAAAAAAAGGAAAAGTATGTTATAAAAACCATATACAAGAGCAAAAGATTTAAACTGTTGTAGAAGAACAGATTTGAACAATCTAAGGCTTTCAGGATACTGAAGAAAATTTCAAAGAATCGTCATATTAAGTAAAAAGAACAAACAAATATTATTCACTGGAACTATCTGATGCATTAACTCTTTCAAAGGGTTTGCCCATATAAAAGGGAAAATATATTAATAAAAAATCATACACAAGAGCAAAATATTAACTATCTGCAGAAGAACGGAGGTTGAACCATCCAACGTTCTCAGGACACTGAAGGAAATTTCAAAGGATCGTCATATTAAGTAAAAAGAACAAGCTGAATATTATATTTAACTTATCTGATGCATTAACTTTTATATTGCCCATAAAAAAAAAAATATTTTATAAAAACCATACACAAGAGCAAACGATTAACTCTCTGTAGAAGAAATATGCGTGTGGAATCAGTAAAACTTTTACATGAGAAGTGGCAAACAATTGGCTCATCGCCAAACAGGAGTAGTAAAGAATAATGCTGTACCAGACAGCAAAAGACGGAGAATAATAGAGAGGTGCCTCCATTTATTGTTGAATTATTAAGCCATGACATCGCCAAGAAATATGAGTCAGTTGTAAGAAGTTATGAGGATCTGATCAAGGACGGATTAAGGAAGAAGACACATCTGCGGTTTGACCTATATCATAATTTGACCTAATCGATAAATTCCTGATTGGAGTAAGTCACCACATGGGTCGACAGTCAACGGAGATTGCATAGCAGATAAATACCCTATTTTTTTAGGATCACAGGACGCACCCTAATTTACGGATGATTCACGCTGCGCCGAGCCGAGCTACATAATCAGAAAATATCGCATATATCAGAATATATCATAGAGTATCTTATATTTTTTTTTCTAGGAATTCATTTACGCCACATTCAGATGGGGCATTTTATTTTGGCCAGCTATTTTCCAAGTATGAGTGATTCTGTATAAAAAAATATTTACACATCATACAAAAGTTACTGAAAAAGTATACGCTACTAATTTAAAATAAAAATTATATTAAGGTTAATTTCTAGATGTCAAAACTACAGCTGGATGATATCTGAATTTTAATATTGCAATATATCGTTTAGCAAACATCAATATATTAACAAACTGTGTGTGGGTACATTTCACAGCGGAATTCTACCGGGAGCGGGCGTTTTGTGCGTCAATTTAGTTATTTAATTAAATCTCAATACATCGAAAATTATTTCAATTTTTAACCAACTTTTTGTATTTTATATTGAAATATATAAACAAATATATAATTAGAAATATATAAATAACAACCATAAGATTTTTGTAAACAAAAAATATATTTTTAATGGATAAATTTATTATAGTACGGTAAATATGAAAAATCAAATAGAAATAGTAGTATATAGTTTTAATTATTTCCCGTTCTGTGGTTCCGCATCGACTAATGTAAAAACTAGCTTTTATTTGCCTAAATTATTCCAGAACCTATGTAGTAGACAAGAATATTCGGCTTCGTTTTCCTGTATATACCGTTATTTTTGTATCCACAAACAAACCATGTCGTTACACTAACCCGTACTAGTAGTACGTGACCCTCGCTCAAGCATCAATCGTCAGAAAACGTACTAGTACGTGTCGATCATACAATGTGTTTATATGTTCTAATATATATCACATTATTAGATACTTGTAAATATGAGTGTGTTCTGTATAAAATAATACAAAGACATATATATCAATGCGTGTGTTGGTTATCTAGAACACAAGAATTCAATTTCTTAATCTTAATACATAAGTTTAAATTTTAATCACTTGCGCTACGATTTAACTGCCGGTGGCCGCGCCGCGCTCCGCGCTTCATTCTTTTCAGCATTATAGTAAGATATCTCAAAAACTCAACGTATCAACTCTGGTATATTCTCAAGACAGCACGCGATGTTATTCACTGTAGAACAGTAGCTGGAAGAATGAACGGCTGAACTCTTACGATTAGCCGAGGTACCACGCACAAGTCGCATTTGTTTCTGCGCGAAATGACTATCGACGTGGTATACACGTCGCTTTCGGTTCTGTAACAAAAGCATCTCGACGTGCCTGGCACGTCTTTGTAGCGCAAGTGGTTAACACATTCCTTTAGAATCGCTTTAAAACAGTAGACCCGTTCTTATTAGCACTTATCTAGGAAAAGAGTAGATTGGAGTTGTAGCGATTTACTTTCAAACTATGGTCAGCACGTGCATGCACAGCTGTGGGAGAAATTTCCAAGAAGAATTTAGGACTGCGATTGTTGACTTCGAGTTTTAAGGACCCCTGCGGATAAGTTATAGATCACGGAATGGTAGAAGCGCAACGGTCAAACTCGCACAGAGAGGTAACCGTGAGTTACGGGGGCAGGGGCTGAATTAATGTCAGCTTTCACAAAAGGGGCTACTTTAATGAGCCCACCTGCTCTCCCGGAGGGGGTGCAGATGTGGGAAAATTTCACCAACAAGCGATTGGCAAAGAAGAAAAAGGGGCGTTAAAACCGAGTTGAGGAGTTGGGATAGAGAGTTAAGAAAAAGGAGTCAAAGTCAGGATTCAAGAGTTAGCTGGACATCGAAAATCTCAAGCCCTGCTCGCCAGCACCGACAGACGTCCCGTGCGCCCGAACTGACACAACGCATGTGGAAAGCCCCTGCCTCCTCCCCTGTGCCTTTACTGGAGGTAAAACCGATTTAACATATTCATGACGGTTATTTAGGTCTCAGTGAGTAATTCAATATTTTGATTAAGGAATAAAGCATAACTAAAGAAAATTGTGATAATTATGGTGTAAATATGAATATAAAACATAAATAATTGCTGGATATGTTATATGGTGATCAAGTAGGGTATCAATTTGTAAATAGTGTACATAATAAATGTCTTAATTCAAATATAAGGTATTATATTTTTACTGTGTTTCCCCTTTGTAGACGAACACTGGTGTAGTGTTTTAAGTACATTACAATAGGATTGTTCCAAAAAATAACCGTATATGCAACATATCAAAACCACTGTAACCTCCCAACGAACAATATTTACAACTTAAAAAACCTTTTCAAAACTCAGTCTTAATATAAGCGGAATAACATTGAGAATATGTCATAGTTGAAAAATTAGATTAATCTACAGCCGAAATGAAAGCTCGATATTATTTCAAACATTAGTCGATGAGAATTTTGAAATATCTTGAGTATCTGACAAACGTAGATGATTTCTAAAATTTATTGACACATGTAGAAAGTTCCCTCTAGTATCAAACTAGCCATAAAAATGTTTAATGTAGCCTCCACACTATGGCCAATTGTTCACCACTTTCTGATGATGATATTGAACGATGGTTCACTAATTGCATCCACACTGTGGACCACTAAATCAGCCGAGCACGTGAATTCGTCCATAGGGTCTACTGCGCACTTTAGTTGCGCATCTGACTGCCTTTGATGTAGCCTCCACACTATGGCCAGTTGTTCACCACTTCCTGATGGTGATCTCAAACGATGGTTCAAGGGTCGCATCCACACGCTGGGCCACTAAATAAGCTGGGCGCATTGATTCGTCCATAAGGTCTACTGCGCACTTTAGTTGCGCATCTCGCTGCCTTTGATCTTTAAAGAAAAACAGCTTCCGAAGCCATCGTACGCCAAGGCTATTTTATCGTCTGCCGCCATCGGCCACGATAAGCTAATGCCCCTGCAGACGGTGGTGATGGCTTGCAGTGAACCATAGTGTGGAAGCGCCTTGATGTTTTGAGAAAATCGCCCCTAAGCCATAGTCCGCCAAAGCTATTTTATCGTCTGCCATCATTGACCACGATAAACCATACCCTCTCCAGACGGTGGTGATGGCTTGAAGTGGACCATAGCGTGGAGGGGCCTTTACATATAGGCGAAACAACATTGAGAATATGCCACTGTTAAAAAATTAAATTACCCTACATTTGAGAAATTTTTCAGCCGAAACAAAATCTCGATGTTATTATTTCAAACATTAGTCGATGAGTATCTTGGAATATTTTGATTATCTGCCAAACGTAGATGATTTCTAAAAGTTATTGACACGTGTAGAAAATTCCCTTGAGTATCAAAACAGCTATAAAAATGTTTAATATGTAAGCTTAATAAGTCTTTATCACAAGCATTTATCATTTTATAGGCTTAAAAAACTTTTATGTCTAATAAAATGAGTTTTAAGTAGGTTCTAACGCATCTCAAAATTGTCTCTGTTTTATTTATAAGTTTAAATCGATCTAAGTTCATCGACAGGATAAAAAATTTTTAAGTTTCATATCTTCTACGGGATTCAAATTAATTTGTTAATATAATGTTCAAATATTAAAACACACGCCACATAATACATTTAAAATCACCGAGATGACGTAGCATGTTAGCGTTGAATACTAATTTTTCAACGAAGTTAAAATCCCTTTTCAAACGATCAACAGTTTTATAACCAGCTTGTTCTTTTGGTCTAAGCAATTATAAATTCCACCTTCTTTTTAATTACTCATAATTCTTTTTGTGCAGCCGATTCCATAAAAATTTCATCCTCACCAAAGTTACATAAAATACTCTTCTTAAAATCTTTTAATTTCCCCAATACAAATTCAGCAAAGTCATAAATCATCTACCAACAAATATAATATTTTTGATTACTTGTTCTTGCAAAGTTTTAATCAAGTACTTAGATAACTAGCATATAGCACGTCATATGACGGTTCAGTAACATTTTTAATTTTCCAGTATTGCAAAATTCCACCTTCTTTTTAATTACTCATAATTCTTTTTGTGCAGCCGATTCCATAAAAATTTCATCCTCACCAAAGTTACATAAAATACTCTTCTTAAAATCTTTTAATTTCCCCAATACAAATTCAGCAAAGTCATAAACCATCTACCAACAAATGTAACATGTTTTTTGATTACTTATTCTTGCAAAGTTTAAATCAAGTATTTAGATAATAGCATATAATCATATACGGGTTCAGTAAAATTTTTAATTTTCCAGAATTGCAAAATTCTCCTTCTTTTTAATTACTCGTACCATTTTTGTGCAGAGATTCCATAAAAATTTTTCATCCTCGCCAAAGTTACATAAAAATAATTTTAAAATCTTTTAAATTTCCTCAATACAAATCAGTAACGTCATAAAATCTACAACAAATGTAAAATGTTTTTGATTATATATTCTTGCAAATATTTAATAAGTATTTAGATAACTAGCATATATATATACATCAGTAAAATTTTTAATTTTCCAGAATTGCAAAATTCCCTATCTATTTTTATTACTCATAATTTTTGTGCAGCCGATTCCAGAGAAATTTCATTCTACAAAGTTACATAAAATATTCTTCTTAAAATCATTTAATTTATACAAATATAGCAAAGTCAAAACCATCTACCAACAAATGTAATATTTTTTTTATTTGCTTGTTCTTAAACTTTTAATAAGCATTTAGACAATACATATAATATATACGATATCAGTAAAATTTTTAATTTCCAGAATTGCAAAATACCATATAAAACAGATTTTTTTTTTACTGTGAATTATATGGTACACGCTCAATAATTTGCTTCTCGTCATACTATAAAAAATCTATACTGTGAATGCAGTTTAGAATAATTAGAAAGATAATTCATTTAGAAAGATAATTCAAAGTTTTCTTAGCCACTTCAAAATTATCGTTAAGTTCTTCCCATTTTTGCCACATAATTAATGGAAGTAAAGAAATGAAACTATCATTCTACAACATGGAGGTAGATACAGTTTGTTGATATACCGGTAATAAAATTTTTATTGCTGCAAAAAACAATATTAAATTTAAAATTACCACATATGTATTTAATCTATTTAAGCCAAACATAAAAGAAAATTATTTAAGTCATATCTAACAAAATTAAAGTATGAAAATAATAGAATATTTAAATAATTTTAAATAAAATAATTAAATGAGATTGTTAAAAATTATCAAAATGCTAGAAAAAAAATGTATTTTTACCTTTTCTACTATGTACAAATTAATAGTTAATCGCCTGTCCTAACCAAAAAACTAAAATCATTAAAATGCTAGAAAAGGGTAAGATTTCGACATTCTAACCCTAAATCATCATAAATCCAATATATGCCTCTATCCTAGGTAATTCGAACGGACAATAACTTAGGCTATTATTATATATAACTGTAGACTCAGATACAGCAGTATGTAAAGTTAAACGATTGAAATTTAGTAGTTAATTATTGATTAAAGCTTAACAAAAGTCAACTTTTTTTAATAACTAAAGCTTTAATAAGTCATTTCTGCCGATTACCTATCAATGTATATATTAAATATAAGTAATTATGGATTGAGCAGATTAAAATATATACAGGGTATCTGCCAAAATAAAATTTTTCAAATCCATGACTTTCATGACTTTCCCTGACTTTAGAAGATTATTTTCCATGACTTTAAAAATATTTTGTTAAGTACATATGAATAAAAATTCTGATATACATACAAATAAAATATATTCTTTAGAGAAATTACAAAAATTTTTAATACTTTATAAATGTTTATAAAACTCATATATATATATATATAATATATATATATATATATATGTATATATATATATATATATATATATATATATATATATAATATAAATAAATTGTTGTATCTACATACCTAAGTTTAATCATATAGCAATTTTTCAATGCATCAAAAAACTTCCAATTTGAATTCAGATACTTGTATTATCGAGGTGACCAAGAATAATAGCCAAACACGATAACCCTATAACGTTTATATATAATAGCCCTAAAGATAAACTATATTTTGTGCAAAAATCTTAACTAATTTTTATTAAATTATTATTATATATTAATAAAATTTAATTTATAATTTAAGAAAAAACCAGAATAATACTTATACATTTACCCCCCTATTAAGCTTGCTTGTTGAGTTTCCTTGACACAGAAAGGAAATTCACTTGCAGAGGCAATTTCTTTTTTTAATTGGTAGCTCAGCGGATCCATGACTTTCACTCATTTTACTTAGAAAATCATGACTTTCCATGACAAAATTAATCCAATGTCTAAATCCATGATTTTCCATGACTTTCCCTGACTTTCCAGGTGCACGGAAACCGTGGATATATAATTAAAATTTTACTGCAGCATAGTTAGTGACCAGATATCGATTTTAACATCATGGGATGCCATTTCTAAAAAAGGAAAACTTCGTGAAAAAAAAATTATTTGATATTACTTGTAAAATATGTACTGTGAAATGGAGTTTTATAATAGATTGTCAATTTTTCATGATTTCAGTTTATTTATCTGCGATAAAATAAATTTATGTGTGCTGTTCGAAAAATCATAAAATGCCAATCCAAATAAATTATAAATGATAGAAATTACTTAAAAATTTTGTAGATTGTTCATAAGATTTCTCTCTACCTACTCTCAATAGAAAAGCTCTTCTAAAAATACAAAAATTCTACAAGATTTATTTTTAGCGGTATCTAAAATGAGACGCTAGACATTAAAATGTTAAGAAAAAACCATAATACTACGAACTTTTTAAATAATACGAAAATAATAGAAGGTAATGAATCCTACATAACTTACTTGTACCCGTATTCACTACAACATACCGGCGCATAGACTACTGCATGTACTTTACTCTAAACAACACTTCGAAATCATTTATTTTCTACTGCATATTACAGTTAAAAGCGTGCAAGTACAAAAAATACACTAATGTGTAGGTGTATATGCTTTTATTTAATGAATATACATAAAACAGCTTCATGTATGCATATATTAATTTGTTTTAAACATACCACAGTATAAAGGGTACACCAACGCAAGTAAACAAAAAAATCCAGTTTTTGATTAGAGTACATAAACTTTTTCTATAAAATAAAATTTTAAATTTTCTAGGTTTACTTACGCCAATTTACAAGGTATCTGCGAAAATAAAATTTTTTCATGACTTTCCCTGATTTAGCAAATCATTTTCCATGACTTTAAAAAGCTTTTGTTAAAGTATATATGAATAAAACTTCTGATTTACATACAAATAAAATATATGCTTTTAGAGAAATTACAGGAATTTTATCATAAAAAACTATAAAATTATAAAGTAAGTGCTAATAAACTCACATACATAAAAATAAATTGTTGTATCTACATACCTAAGTTTAATCATATAGCAATTTTTCAATCAAAATGTTTCCAATTTGAATTCAGGGTACTTTGGTATTATCCGGGTGACCATGAATAACAGCCAAATATAACCCTATAATGTTTATATACAATATCCCTAGAGATAAACTTATATTTTGTGCAAAAATCTTAACTAATTTTTATTCAAAAATAATTATTATATTAATAAAATTTTAATCTACAATTTAAGAAAACACCAGAATAATATACATTTACCCACCCATTAAGCTTTCATGCTTTGAGTTTCCTTGGTGAACAAATTTTACTTGGCAATAGGGTCAATAGGATAATACATAAATACCAAACTCAGTAACTTCAGCCAAATGACAAGTAAAATTAGAATTAAACAATTCAACGCATATTTTTTAATCGGTAGTTTAGCGGATCCATGAGATTCCATGACTTTTACTCATTTTACTTGAAAAATCAAGACTTTCAATGACAAAATTAATCCATTGTCTAAATCCATGATTTCCCATGACTTTCCCTGACTTTCCAGGTGCGCAGAAACCATGGATTTAATTTTTTACATACATATTTTTTACATACATAGAACTAAAAATTTTAAATAAAATTTTAAATTTTTAGGTTTACTTACGTCGATTTAATTAATTTTTTACATACATATATCTGTATTTATAGACATAATACCCTTTGAATTAAAGAATAAATTATTAATGCGATTTTTAAGTTTATTTTCATGAACATACATATTTTATATTTAGGACTATACTGAAGAGTTCTATTTGAAATTCCAAGCCAATAACTTTTAACACTTTTTTAAAAAACCTTTCTCCTATCCTGTGCATAAAATGTGATATAGACATCTAATGCTTCGTACGCTTGTATATCATATGTGAAACACGATGACTTATATTTTATATACACACTTTAACACTGGAATTACGGAAGGGGTCATTTTGACACCTAGCGAACTTTTACCTCTGACAGCTCTTCTATTTTTTTTTTCAAATATCTTAATCCTTTCTTGACTATTCATAAATCATTGTGATTTACGAAATAGTAAAGATTTCAAGAGAATCGTATTTTTATTTTAGCCCTAACAAATGATTATAGAAATACCCAGGCTATATACTGATGTTGAAGAAAAGTGTAAACTTCATAATGACTCTTTCACTATTTTATTTGCAGAACTGGAAGCATTCATAGCGTTGTTGTACGTAAGGGGGCATTAGCCGCCAAGGGCTTACCAATTCTCAGTTTGTGGTCCAAGACTTGGGGACCAAAGTTTTTTTCATGAAACTATGAGTAGAGATAGGTTTCCGGAAGTTATGAAATTTCTTCGTTTTGAAAATAAACTAACAAGGTCTTCACGTTTGCAGTGTGATAAATTTACACTAATATCCGCGGTATGGAATACTTTTATTGAAAACTGTAAGCTTTGCTACAAACCAAATGAAAATATTACGTTTGATGAACAGTTATTCCCTACAAAAACAAGATGCCGTTTTTTGCAGTATATGCCTAACAAGCTCGATAAATTCGGAATAAAATTTTGGCTAGCAGTAGATGTTAGGACAAAATACTTATTAAACGGATTTCCATATTTAGGAAAAGATGAAATGAGACCAAGTGATCAAAGTTTAGGAAAGAACGTAGTAAATCGTTTAATTGATTCTACATACCTGTAAAGTCTGTATATTTTTAAAAAACAAACTGTAGTTGTCATAATTTGAGTTATTTTAAATTATTTTTCACAAATATATTATATTATATAGAGAAATATGCAGATATCTTATCAAGGGGTCAAAATGACACCCGCCGTAATTCTAGGTATACAAAGACCACCGTAATTCTAGTGTTAATATATTTTATATCATTATGAAATACAAAAGTATAACGCATATCAGATGTTTACATGTGATGGACATGAATGGATAAAGGGTAAATTTAAACCAATGTTCTTTAAAAAAAACTTAGTTCATCTCTGCATATTTACAGATGCTTATTTTATATTATACACAAATTAAGTTTTTATTATTCTACGTGGAAAACGTACCGTGGAATGCTGAATATCTACACTACATTCTATACTAGTCGGCACAGCAGTTGGGCACTACTCTCAACTCATCTCGAAATTATCGTACAAGAATAAAATCATCCAACTTTGTGAAAAAGTGACTTTTAAATACCGATTCAAAAAATATATGCAGATATCCTTATTTATTTATTCGATACCGAGATCGCATTGAAATGCCGGTAAACTTGTTACCAAATTATGGTACACGGGTAAAAAAGCAACCAACTTTATGAAAAGTGGCTTTCAAAACCCGATGTATAAAAAGTACTCCCGGTGTCCTATTTATTATGCAATAGCACGAGCGCTCAGGAATGCCGGTAAGACAGAATGTAAATAACGCGGATCTTCTCCTAGCACTACAGATATCTCAGCTCAAAAAGATGGCTACGCGTCACGAACATGAAACAGCGTTTAACAAAACTTCCAAAAAACAATTCGAACTCACCGGATTCTTGTAATGTAATCCCTTATCATTTATGATGGGAGCGGCGAGAGCTGCAACTGTTCCGTCGGCCATGGTCGAATGCGAAACTGAAGAATTTTACTCTCAACTCAACCTCTACCGCTCTTAGTTTAGAATGCCAGCCAAATAAGTCGCCAAAGATGTTTCGCATTGCGCCAATAGAGTGAAACGATGAAGCATCACCGGCTTCACGGAGGTGTGGCATCACGGTTCACCGGAAATGACGAGTATATGTCTGTCGTGACTCACCTGCTGCTGTTTTATTAAATGATTGTTTGGGTGATTAAAGAAGTTGATTTATACTTTTTTTTTTGTTACTAAACAAGCTTTTTACAAATAAGATGGCGAGGAACCTGGGAAATAAAGGCTTTAATAGTTTCTTAGTTAGATACCACGAAAATTAGGTAAAGGTTTTTACTTGTTTACTTAATATTTTTTATGGTAAGAACAGTAACTTTGGGTAGTACGGTGCGGGTTTTGTGTATGTTTAAAAGTTAAAATTTAAAGTCAGGAACGTATTTGCTAGGATGGCGTATCTGAAAGAACTCTATTTTTTTTTTTACCTGTTCCCCCATATACGTATATGTAACCACTGCGGAAATTAATCCCGTAGGTACAATAAAATTGTAGCCCCAATTGTTTTTACTTGCCTGAGTTACTGAGCAAGGAGAATCGTAAGCAGCTAAGCTATTGAAGTCAAAGCAGTCGTGACAAATTGAAGAGAAGCACATGTCCGAGTAGGACATGTGTGAGATTTTATTTTAGTTAGGAGAACGACATGTGTTTCACAATCAAAGGCAGGAGACTATCATCGAAACACATGCTGAAACAGGGTTGGACCCCAGAGCAAGACGGAGACGAAATCTTAAGATTGCCAACGATGGCCGAATGGTTGGCTGCTGGCCTTCGGAACCGGAGTTCTTGGGTTTGAATCCCACTGTGCATGGATATTCATAGCCGTTTGGAATCGGCT
>CM063509.1:123575454-123582954 GCA_032207245.1 Pardosa pseudoannulata | reverse complement strand
GTTTTTATAAAATTTCTAATAAATGTAGTTTTAATAATAACTGTAATTTAGTAAAAAAATCTGTTTTTTTTCAAAAGGTCTAATTTTTTTATAAATTAAATTATATCAATATTCTTTGACGCAACACATTTCTTATACACTGGACTAGTGAAGCACCTAAAATCTTTGCTTAATTTACATTTGGTAAAAATTCTTGGTCCTTCAAAATCATACACATTGAATTTTTAACGAATTTTCATTATCTTTATATCTAACTATGAGTGTAACATCATTAAAAATTATCCAAATTTAAAGCTTTTAGATCATTTACTAGTAAATACTATCAAAAGCATTCATAATAATTTTCAACAAAATATTTTAAGAACTTTTTGAGAAATCACATTTCATGTTTCAGCATTTTATTAAAAATACAGTTCTGAGAAAAACGCACTTGAAGTTCATGAAAGCAACTTTAACTATAAAAAATTTAAAATACAAGTTTAAAATTCACCACACTTTCTAACTGCCAAGTTGCTAATTATTAAAAATACTAGAAAAAATGTTTAAACTAATCTTCATGAAAATTTAAAAAGTTTTTTCCAAAAAATGCTCTTTAAAAGGCTTTAAATTCCCCACTTCCGGTTCCGAAGCCGCTACTTCCGTTGTGTTTAGACAGCTGTCACTGATGTTTAAACAGCTGTAACATTTCTTTAAAATGCCGTAGAGACAAAACAAAAACAGATTTAGAAGCTCAAAAGTTGAAATTTTAACATAGAGAAATTAAAAAAAATTATGATTTTTGGCATAAAATTACGTTTTTAACGTAGACGGATACTTTAATACTTCCCTTATTTTCTTCGAAGTGGGATAAATTTCAGTTACCCTGAATATACGACTTATCCTCAAAACACATACAAGAGTATCCATTTACTAGGGGTAATCAAAGCATTCATTTTTAGCTAATGGTAATTTATGTTAACACCATAGAGGAAATAAAATAGAAAACGGCAGTCACTATTCTGCTACCGTGATGGCACCTAGGCGATTCAGGTGCATTTCTGGCACTGTGGAGGTTAAAACAGCAAATAACAGTAAATGTGGTATGTCTGCTACAGCAATGACACCTATCCGATACAGTTGTATGTCTGGCGCTGAGGTTAAAACAGCAAATTTGCAGTAACTGTAGTATGTCTGTAATCGCAATGACACATAGCCGATACAGTTAGATGTCTGGTGCTGTGGAGGTTAAAATAGGAAATGGCAGTAACTACGGTATGTCTGTTGCCGCAATGACACCTAGCCGATACAGTTTTGCCTGGTACTGGGGTGGTTAAAACAGCAAATGGCAGTATCTGTGGTATGTCTGTTGCCGCAATGACACCTAGCCGATACAGTTGCATGCCTGGCACTGGGGTGGTTAAATTAGCAAATAGCAGTAATTGTAGTATGTCTGCTGCAGGAATGACACCTAACCGATACAGTTGCATGTCTGGCGCTGAGGGTAAAACAGCAAATGGCAGTAAATGCCCTGTGTCTGCTACAGCAATGATACTTAGCCAATACAGTTGCATGTCTGGCTCTGTGGCGGTTAAAACAACAAATGGCAGTAACTGTGGTATGTATGTTGCCGCAATGACACCTAGCCGTTACAGCTGCATGTCTGGCGCTGTGGTGGTCAAAAAATATGGTAGTGAGTAAAATATGTCTGCTGCCGTGACAGCACCAACACGAAGCATAAAAATAAAAGTATTCTTCTGCACTTTCAATTAAGTAATTCATCCAATAAAAGGATGGGCAAAAGCCGGACCGCTGGCCGGATCACTTTATCCGGCCCGTTGAAAAGTCCTGCATGAAATTTTTTTTAAACTCTTATATGCGATTTTGTTGAAATCAACAGTATTTGTATGAATAGTGTACTTCTGTCAGCAAAAATATCATCCACACCAGTTTCATTTAATTAGTTGGTCAGTGATCTGAGTTGCAACGATGTCGAAATGTGTTTTTCTAAATCTCTAGCAGAGCATTGAAGTTCAGCATAAATATGAGAATGGCAAATCGGCAAGAAAGTTAGCTGAATTATTTAACTGCGGAAGAACGGAAATCAAGTCATTAAAGAAAAGAATTTGATTTTGAAGGAGTACGAAGACTACAGAACAAAAAGAAACAAATTGTAGCCTTTTTTAAAAAAAATGTAAGGAAACATGAAATAAAGTGCTATTTTCTCTTTAGATAAGTTTTAAATTTTATTTACATAAGGAATATATCTCGGACTTGTTTATATTACGCATTATAGTAATTATCTTATAATAGTAAATAAAACCCTTCAGAGCTGCCAACCCCTCTAAGCGGCCAAATATTCTCGGTACGAAGGGGTAGCCGCTCAGAAAGGTTTCACTGTATTTTGTTTATTTTTTTTTTTTTTTCAAAAATAATCTGCAGTAGAACTTCAATTATCCGAAGTAACTGGAACCCAAACTACTTCGAATAATCGAAATTTTCGGATAATCGAGAATTTATCAA
This sequence comes from Pardosa pseudoannulata, assembly GCA_032207245.1. NCBI lineage: Eukaryota > Metazoa > Arthropoda > Arachnida > Araneae > Lycosidae > Pardosa > Pardosa pseudoannulata. The sequence continues at coordinate 123,580,455 of CM063509.1, read as the reverse complement.
TAATCATCTAGTTTAATATGTAGTATCGTCATTGGTGCAATAACATTCCACTGTTCTGGAACTCGGCAGTGTGATCTTCCAAATTTCGAAAAAGTGTGTTTTTATTTAGAACAGGAATGTTCGAAAATGAGAAAGAGTACACTCATACCGAGAATTGAGCTTGCGAAAAGGAATTCTAAAAAAGGGAATTCCAAAATGTTTATCTGCACTCGAAGTTTGGAAAGGAAGGCTTGCATACAAAAGGAATGTGGGAAAAAAGAAAAATTTAAAAATGCATGTTTGTAATGAGAAAATTTTGGATAATAATAGAAAGGGAAAAATAAACCGACTTCGGTTAATTGAGGTTCGGATAATCGAAGTTCTACTCGGTTTGGTTTGGAGTGTTACGGCCTACTTTTCGCAACACGGGAGCTAATGAGACCGGGATCTACAGCTTAAAGCTGATTCTGGACAGTTGCGGACATCCATGCCACTGTGGGATTCGAACCCACGAACTCCGGTACCAAAGGCCAGCGCCCTAAACAATCGGCCATCGTTCGACTGAAGTTCTAATACAGATAAGTATTGTCTGTAAATTATTAAGCAACAAATCGTTATGCTTGCCCCATAGACTGTTAGATAAAATACTTGTTATAAAATTGTCTGCTAAAAATGGAAACCAATGAAAAATCTACTGTACATTCAATGAAATAATTGAATTATTATTTGTGTGTAAGAAGATTTATTTGCACAGGATTTGAAATGGGAATAAAGTTTATATACACCTCAGAACACGACACCAACTCTTTTATCGTTTTGCCAGCATTTTCGAAATGTTAGACTGCTATCAATCCGTCTCATATATATATATATATATATATATATATATATATATATATATATATATATATATACATACACACACATATATATACACATAAATATATATATATTTATACATACATACATATATATATATATATTCATACATATATATATACATACACACATACATATATATATATATATACATATATATACACATAAATATATATATATATATATATATATATATATATATATATATTTATACATACATACATACATACATATATGCATATATATGCATACATATATATATGCATATATATACATACATACATATATATATATATATATATACATATATATATATATATATATATATATATATATATATATATATATATATATATATATATATATGGGTGTGTACATTGTATTCGTGTGTGTGTGTGGTATATATATGTTTATATAAAATTCCTCTATCCGTGTGTTTGTAATAGAAATCCTCCTCAATTGATGGACCGATTTTGATGAAATTTTGTTTATGTTCCAGTGTCCCTTAATAACGTTTTAAATAGCTTCAATCGAAAGTTTTGATAATGTTGTTAAGTTCAAATGTCCTGTCGAATATAATGCTTTATTTCTGCCTATATTTATTCTATAGCGTTTATATAGCACTGATATTATTGAAGCTTCAGCACTATAAATCCATCATTACATTAGCGAAGGTTGCCATTTATTTATATCGCTTTGTTCTATGCTGATTTCTTTTAGCTAAATCTAATAGTTCAGTTCTTTCTCAAATCACTTGAACGAGGAATGTTATTTGAAGCAAGCTAATCCATAATTGTTTGTTTTGTTGTCGACAGTTCAATAGAAGAATTTATTGAATTGGTATTAATAATATGGAGCGTTATACAACACCACTGATGATCATTCTGAAAGACTTTGGGATTAAATTTTTGTTCATCGCACGCATCAAAAACATGATCCCATCCAATGAGTTTGGGTTCTATTCCCGAGTAAGCTTGAATGCATTTGTGTGTTGCCATGTTCCCCTTCCTATATAATACTCAGTAAAAAAATAAAAAAAAAATCAGTGCATTGTATGGTAATAAAAACCAGTTGCCGTACTTTACTAAAAAAATTCAAACACTTTTGAATTTACCTCCCTATGATAATACTTGCTTGTTTAATGAGTATTATATAACAAATTTGAAATGGGTATAAAGTCTATATACACCTCAAAACACGACGCCAACTGTTTTATCGTTTTGCCAGCATTTTCCAAATGTTAGACTGCTATCAATCCGTCTGCTGTAAATATACAACTTGCAAGTATAAATAAATATATATATATATATATTATAATATATATATATATATATATTATATATTATATATATATATATACATACATATATATATGCATGTATGTATATATATGTAATATATGTATATATATATATATATATATATATATATATATATACATATGTATATATATGTATATATATGTATATATATATACATGCATACATATATATATATATATGTATGTATGTATATATATATGTATATATATATATATGTGTGTGTGTGTGTGTGTGTGTGTGTGTAAAATTCGTCTGTCCGTGTGTTTGTAATAGAAATCCTTCTAAACGGCTGGACCGATTTTGATGAAATAATGTTTATGTTCCAGTGTCTCTTAATAACGTTTTAAATAGCCTCTATCGAAAGTTTTGATAATTTTGTTAATTTCAAATATCCTGTTGAATATAATGCTTCATTTCTGCCTATATTTATTCTACAGCGTTTATATAGCACTGATATTGTTGAAGCCTCAGCACTATAAATCCACTACATTAGCTAAGGTTGCCATTTATTTATATCGCTTTGTTCTATGCTGATTTCTTTTAGCTTAATCTAATAATTCAATTCTTTCTCAAATCACTAGAACGAGGAATGTTATTTGAAGCAAGCTGGTCCATAATTGTTTGTTTTGTTGTCGACAGTTCAATTAAAGAATTTATTCAATTGGTATAAATGGTATGGAGCGTTATACAACACCACTGATGATCATTCTGAAAGACTTTGGGATTAAATTTTTCTTTTGGATTTGGGATTAAAAATGCATATTTGTAAAAAGAAAATTTTGGATGATAGTAGAAAGTAAAAAATAAAAAGCGAAGAAGAAACCGACTTTGTCAATGGAGAGTTTCGGTTAATCAAGATTCGGATAATCGAGTTTCTACTGTATTTCCAACATTTTGGTACTAAAAACGAAAAAAATTAAAGAAAAATTTTTTTTTCCAATTTTGGCAAATTTTTCTTAAATATATTCCACAGGAAAGATGTTAATTAGTTTTGCTGAATTTACTTTGTATCTAAATAATAAGAACTTTTTATATAAAATGAAAAATAAGAACTTGCTTCAAAAAAGTTTAAAATTTTTTGTGACACCGTGCGCAGAATTACAACTATGCTAATTGGTTTGGTTTGGTCTGGAGTGCTACGGTGTACTTTTTTTGCAACACGAGGGCTAATGAGACCGGAACATACTGCTTAAAGCCGATTCCGAACGGCTACGAACATCCATGTAACAATGGGATTCGAACCCCCGAACTCCGATACCGAAGGCCAGTACCCCTAATCAATCGGCCTTCGTTCGGCCTATGCTAATTGAATTTCGTTAATAATTTTTGCTTTTTTGTAAACAATAATTATTAAGTATAATTCTCCACCTGTTTAAATTTTTAAAAAGCATCAGAAGTATTACGAAAGGAAATTTTCAAAGTAGATTAAATAATGTTTAAAACTTTCATTTCAAATACTATAAATCCTAAATGGTACAAACAACAATGAAAAAAAAAGTAGGTACAGTTTCATAATAGGAGTAGAATGCATTTCCTGCGAAAATTTGCCGAACGATGACCGAAGGGTTACGGTGCTGACCTTCGAAACCGGAGTTCGTGGATTCGAATCCCACTATGGCATGGATGGGAATTGGCTTTAAGCAGTAGGTCCCGGTCTCGTTATCCTTTGTGTTGCAAAAAGTAGACCGTAGCGCTCCTAAACCAAACCAAACCTGCGAAAATTTTAAATGAATATGCGCAACAATTTTCTATTTACAAGCTGAACAAACATCATTTTCAGTAAAATGCATAGGGGTCTAAGAACATAATTTGGGTCAAAAAATCGAAAAAAAATTTAGCTTAAAAAAAATCTCGATATTTAGAGGAATCTAAAAATATATACTACTTAATATCTGGTAAATTTTAAGAAGCCAAAACAGCTGATTAATATCTGGAAACACAACCTGCCGCGACTCCTTTTTAAAGGATTTTAATCAAAATTAAAGTACAGTGTTCCATCGCCACTTAGCGCTTCATGTTTTGGCTCTTCAGTGATTCGCGGGTTTTTATAAAATATTCATCACAAAATAAAAATGAAAAAATATATCCATCTCGGCAGCCATATTGCTGAAAGGAGCGTTGTTTCATGTTGATGCGTGAGATAGAAGGATCCCTGCATGCCAAACAAAAAGATAAGTTGACTCAAAGTACAGACCACGGGCTCTTAAGAAACAAAATCTGCAAGTGAGGAAGAAAATGAAGAGAAAGACGAAGAACAACCAAAAAGCGTGGCCTTACCCTGGAGAATCTGCAACAATTGTGCAGCGTGGCAAGAATTTGCACAAGACATTGACGAGAATATGGTTCGAGCTGTCGAGTTCAGCAATCGCGTTGACGGGGTTATGTCCTTGTACAGGGGAATTTTGAACGAAAAGGAGAAACAAAGACAACAATTACCCATCACCATGTTTCTCTCCAAGGTAAAGCCTCCTGGTTCTACCGTCAGCGCCTCCACGGTTAAGCGGAGTCCACTGTAGTATTTTAAACTATTTTAAAACGTTTCATATTGATAGATTCAATAGAAATTTAAAAATGTGTACCTAAGGAACAACTTGTTATGAAATCCATTAATTTTACACAAACTTTGTTCTGTTATAGGTCATAAATAATATATAAAATTTTGACTTTTTTGTTATATCATCTTAAATAAATGCTTATGTCTAGAATTAGTTGTTTTATTTAACTGCACCGTGTGAATCCCTTCTGAGCATGGTTATATATGTTGTGATTCCTGCGGATACTTCATTTAGCATCGTCGAGCCATAGCAGGGGTGTCCATAAT
>CM063509.1:123522954-123570454 GCA_032207245.1 Pardosa pseudoannulata | reverse complement strand
TACTGATCAATCTTAAGCTAGGGCAGGCTTGACTTCCCCGACGGACTGACCAAGAGAGAAAAGTGGAACTTTAGATCAGAAATTCAGACAAGTTGTGAAGACTCCCCTTTGTCCAAACACGCACCAAAACAGCTGATCGGAGCCCACCTGTTTACTAGGACAATAGAATGGCGTCGCAGAATCTGGGATGTTGACAATCGGATTGAATAGACGAATGCGCCCCTATGGATCTCGTTAATGAATGCTCGGGAATTCCGGAAAAGGACAGCCAGGAATAATAATTCAGCTAAAAAATCTAACTGTAACTTTAGCTGGAGTTCTCAAGTAACTGGGATCTTAATTGACCCAAAAAACAGTTGGCGGGACCGTAACTGACCCCAGGTATAAAAAGCCTACAATTTTGCGACCCAGGGATTTTCGACATTTTTTTACCGAGGTGCTTGACCTCGTGGAGGCTTTCACTCTTTTTTTTTTTTTAAATAAACCGGAGCCAGCTTTCTAGTTCGGAAGATTCGTAAAGTCCGCTCATATAGGGAGCGGCAGAGTCTCTGATACCGAACGGGGGATAAATTGGGTTTGATTGCACCCTGAAAAGCCTCCCCACTTGTAAGAGATTATTAATTCTCTTGTTTTTCTTTCGACTGTGATCGTCGTGAGGAAGTTATACCGGCAACCATCCTTTGCAGTTCTACATGATTTGGGAATTAGAATCCCCTTGTAAATAGCCGTAGTTAATCAAGAATAAAATTAAATTTCCAATTTTATCTTTGATTGTGATCCATTCTTCACGCTACCTCCCACTCGAAAATATTGAAGTCGTCACATCGTGAAGAACAGTGGAGATTGAGTGTTGTTTCCTGTTTTACCAGCTTACCCTGAGCTCTGAGTATATCAAATACAACTGTGTATCAAATACGACTTAATTTTCGCTGACCTGACCTCCAATCTGATATTTTTTGATTTGCTAGGAGATTTTGTTAGACTCATTAGGAGTCAACTCGTTCCTGGTGTAGACTTTCATTCGACTGGAATGTCTCTTCAGAAAATTGTTTTGAAATTTTAATCTGTGCATTAAATAATAGTTTTTGTTCCCAAAGCTGAGTTTGAGATCTTTGAATTTCCGTACCACCTATGCGTATAAAAATTAAAGAAACTTGAGACGCCAGAGCATATAATAATACATAGATCTTACCTAAATTTCCGAAAACAGGTCCAAGCTGGAAAGAATTGTAAATGAAGACTGGAGTTTTAGCCATCATGAGTAGATCTGACATCGCAAGTCCGATTACAAACATATTTGCTGGTGTCCTCAGGCTTTTGGCTCTGAAAATAAACGAAAGATATTCAGATAACTATGCATGAAGTTCAACTCATAAACACAATTTTAAAAATCTAAATGTTTTTTAACCTATTTTAAAATAGTTACAGGATGATAGAACTTTGAAATTGTTAATAACTGATAAACATCTACTACTTAGGATATTTTTTTGTTTAAAAATATAAATGTTTCTTAGCTCTTTAAAGACAATTACAAATTGATAGAACTTTGAAATGGTTAATACTGATAAGCATCCACTCCTCAGGATATTTTTTTGTTTAAAAATCTAAATGTTTCTTATCTCTTTCAAGATAATTACAGAATGGTAGAACTTTGAAATTGTTAATAACTGATAAACATCTACTGCTTAGGATATTTTTTGTTTAAAAATCTAAATGTTTCTTACCTCTTTCAAGATAGTTACAGGATGATAGAACTTTGAAATTGTTAATAACTGATAAACATCTAATACTTAGGATATTTTTTTGTTTAAAAATATAAATGTTTCTTAGATCTTTAAAGATAGTTACAGGATGATAGAACTTTGAAATTGTTAATAACTGATAAACATCTACTACTTAGGATATTTTTTTGTTTAAAAAGCTAAATGTTTCTTAGATCTTTAAAGACAATTACAGATTGATAGAACTTTGAAATTGTTAATACTGATAAGCATCCACTCCTCAGGATATTTTTTTGTTTAAAAATCTAAATGTTTCTTAGCTCCGTCAGGATAGTTACACTTTTTAGAACTTTGAAATTGTTAATAACTGATAAACATCTACTGCTTAGGATATTTTTTGTTTAAAAATCTAAATGTTTCTTACCTCTTTCAAGATAGTTTCAGGATGATAGAACTTTTCAATTGTTAATAATTGATAAACATCTACTACTTAGGATATTTCTTTTTGTTTAAAATTCTAAATATTTTTTACCTCTTTCAAGATAGTTATGGAATGATAGAACTTTGAAATTGTTGATAACTGATAAACATCTACTATTTAGGATATTTTTTGTTTAAAAATCTAAATGTTTCTTACTTCTTTTAAGATAGTTACAGGATGACAGAAATTTGAAATTGTTAATAACTGATAAACATCTACTAATTACAGTTTTTTGTTTAAAAATCCAAATGTTTCTTAGCTCTTTCAAGATAGTTACAAAATGATAGAACCTTGAAATTGTTAATAACTGATAAACATCTACTACTTAGGATATTTCTTTTTTGTTTAAAAAATCTAAATGTTTTTTAGCTCTTTCAAGATAGTTACAGGATGATAGAGCTTTGTAATTGTTAATAATTGATAAACATCTACTACTTAGAAAATTTTCTTTTGTTTAAAAATCTAAATGGTTTTTTGTTCTTTCAAGATAGTTACAAAATGATAGAACTTTGAAATTGAGAATAATTGATAAGCATCTACTACTTAGGATTTTTTTTTTGCTTAAAAATCTAAATGTTTCTTAGCTCTTTCAAGATAATTACAGATTGATAGAACTTTAAAACTGTTAATAACTAATAAACATCTACTACTTAAGATATTTTTTTAAAATTTAAATGTTTCTTAGCTCTTTCAAGTTAGTTACAGAAGGATAGAACTTTGAAATTGTTAATAACCGATAAACATCTACTACTTAGGATATTTTTTTGTTTCAAATTCTAAATGTTTCTTAGCTCTTTAAAGACAATTACAGATTGATAGAACTTTGAAATTGTTAATAACTGATAAACATCTACTGCTTAGGATATTTTTTGTTTAAAAATCTAAATGTTTCTTATCTCTTTCAAGATAATTACAGATTGATAGAACTTTGAAATTGTTAATAACTGATAAACATCTACTACATAGAATATTCTTTTGTTTAAAAATCTAAATGTTTCTTAGCTCTTTAAAGACAATTACAGATTGATAGAACTTTGAAATTGTTAATAACTGATAAACATCTACTACTTAGGATATATTTTTTTTGTTTCAAATTCTAAATGTTTCTTACATCTTTCAAGATAGTTAGACGGTGATAGAAGATTGAAATTGTTAATAACTGATAAACATCTACTACTTAGGATATTTCCTTTTGTTTCCTTCACTTTACAGACACCTTATAGATACGTTTGTACTTTATAGAAACGGTTTTGAAAAATAATTTTTTAATAAAATATAATATAATTTCACTGTAAAATTTACTGTACTGAATGCCAAGGGGTGAAAAATTCATTATTAAACAATGTTCATATTTTATTAGTAAAAGAGAAAAATTCTTGTTAATTAGTAATCTTTTAATGTATCCTTTAAAAACGTCACTTTTTGCCAAAAATCATGATTTTTTTTTTTTTAAATTTCTATATAGTAAAATTTCAACTTTTAGGCTTCTAAATCTATTTTTGTTTTGTCTCTACGGCATTTTAAAGAAAAGTTACAACGGTTTAAACATCAGTGACAGCTGTCAAAACAAAACGGAAGTAGCGACTTCGGAACCGGAAGTTGGGAATTTAAAGCCTTTTAAAGAGCATTTTTTGGACAAAACTTTTTAAATTTTCACGAAGATTAGTTTAAACATTTTTCTAGTATTTTTAATAATTAGCAACTTGGCAATTAGAAAGTGTGCAGTTAGAAAGTGGCAATTAGAAAGTGAAAGTTTTGAAGCAAGAAAGTGTGGAGAATTTTAAACATGTATTTTAATTTTTTAATAGTTAAAGTTGCTTTCATAAACTTCAAATGCGTTTTTCTCAGAACGGTATTTTTAATAAAATGTTGAAACTTAAAATGTGATTTCTCAAAAAGTTTTTAAAATATTTTGTTGAAAATTATTATGAATGCTTTTGATAGTATTTACTAGTGAATGACCTAAAAGCTTTAAATTTGGATAATTTTTAATAATGTTACACTCATAGTTAGATATAAAGGTAATGAAAATTCGTTAAAATTTCAATGTGTATGATTTTGAAGGACCAAAATTTTTTACCAAATGTAAATTAAGCAAAGATTTTAGGTGATTCACTAGTCCAGTGCATAAGAAATGTGTTGCACTAAAAAAATATTGAAATAATTTAATTTATTAAAAAATTAGACTTTTTGAAAAACCTGATTTTTTTTACATAATTTTCTTCATTTATTAGAAATTTTATAAAAACTTCTCCAGGAATAAATTTTTTAAGTGCAATTCTTAACGATAATATAAAAAATAAATGTAAAAATGTAAAACCATGAACTAGTTTCTACGTTTAAAGAAAAAAATTCTCCGAACGTAGACGGATACCTTAATCCCTCTTTGGTTAAATTTTGAGTATATCCTTGTTAAAGAATTTCGATTATTTTTTTATTTTGGAAAGATGAAATCATTTTTTATTAATATAAATTTATATCTAAAGAGCTGCTTACTTTTTAATTACCACATGCGTATAACCAGGAGTTTGTGTTTGAAGGAGCTCAATAAAAGTTTCACAATACTGAATATGTTAAACTTAACTATAAAAAATTGAAAATGTACCTGAAATCCACATTCTATTTTAATAAAATTGTTAATCACTTTTACGTTGAATTTATTTAAAGAAAATAGGTTTAGAATCACTAAAACTATGAAAACTTAAAATTTAATTTTTAAAAAATATATTAATGAGTTATAAAAATGAATTTGTGTGTTTTTGTACTCGATAGACTCAAAAACTATGCATCCAATCGCCGTGAAAATTTTGAATGTTTAGGTATATCCCTGGGAAGGTTTTTGTAAATTTTCAACGTTGAAATTATTTTTTTTACATTTTATGTCATTATTAGCATTATTTTAGTTAAACGCAAACGATTAATTTTTAATTTATCGCATCATATCTAAGGGAAAGAAACAATATTTCTAGCAATGTGACGTATAAGTAATTGTTTTAAACGCAGTTTTCGGTTAAAAGCAGGAGATTAAAATGTCTTCATCACATAATAAATAGGCGAAAATGAATTTTTCTATATTATGACGTCATTCATTTAAATATTTCATTTATTCATTTCTTATTTTATATTATTTAAAATCGTCTGCTTAGTATCTATTCGATTTAATGAAATTTTAGATATAAAGTGATTCACTTTACTTCTATGTGACGCAAATTAATAGTTTTTTATATACTAATTTTAAATTTAATTATTGTTATTTTTTATTAATGAATGCATATCAACAATATTCTAAGTACAAAAAATACAAATTTCAGTGACTCTCATGGAATAAAACTATCATTTTATATAGTTATCTTCATATGGTTGTCGATAAAGTTTATTTTGTTTTAAAAAACTATGTGGTTTGTCATAAATTTAATTAATTTTAAAACATTTATTATAAACAAAATTTGATCTGTTTGTCAAAACCTCTGCTTCCTATTCTAAACTAATATGCAAGATCTGTTAACTTTGCTAATCAAGTGCAGTAGTAATACAGTAATGCAATTTAGTTAAGCTTATATTTTATAATAAAAATTTTTGAACAAATTTTAATATAAGACTTCGATTATAAAAACTGAATAATGTTTAATACGCTTATGATAGAAATATATAAACATGCAATGACTCGAACTGAACTGTGACGAATTTAGAGTTTATTCACGAAAAATAAATCTTTGTTTAAAAGTAATATATTAATTTTAAAAAAACTTTAGTTAGTTATAAATTAAAATTTAATCTTTTTTATGCCAATTCATTGATCGGTTCACTAATACTAACTTCAGCGAATTTCAATGAATGTTTATCGAGGCTGAAACAAACGTTCTTACTGTATCATCCTTGTTAAATAGGTTTTTTTTTATTCTTTGTAACATTGAACATTTTGTTTATGATGTTTAGAGAGACTTAATCTTGTCATTCCTGCTCTTTAAGGAGACTGAATTAGCAATACGAGAGTTTCTTGCATCAATGGTTTTAATATTTGTTTTAAAAAGATTATCGTTTGACATTAGCTTTATTTTAATTTTTAAAAAATATATTAATGAGTTATAAATTAAAATTTAATCTTTTTTATGCCAATTCATTGATCGGTTCACTAATACTAACTTCAGCGAATTTCAATGAATGTTTATCGAGGCTGAAACAAACGTTCTTACTGTATCATCCTTGTTAAATAGGTTTTTTTTTATTCTTTGTAACATTGAACATTTTGTTTATGATGTTTAGAGAGACTTAATCTTGTCATTCCTGCTCTTTAAGGAGACTGAATTAGCAATACGAGAGTTTCTTGCATCAATGGTTTTAATATTTGTTTTAAAAAGATTATCGTTTGACATTAGCTTTATTTTAATTTTTAAAAAATACATTAATGAGTTATAAATTAAAATTTAATCATTTTTTGTTCTATACCGATCCATCGATCGATCCACTAATACTAACTTCAATGAATTTCAATGAATGTTTATCGAGGCTGAAATAAACGTTCTTACTGTATTATCCTTGTTAAATAGTTTTTTTTATTCTTTGTAATATTGAACATTTTGTTTATGATGTTTAGAGAGACTTAATCTTGTCATTCCTGCTCTTTAAGGAGACTGAATTAGTAATACGGGAGTTTCTTGCATCAATGGTTTTAATATTTGTTTTAAAAAGATTATCGTTTGACATTAGCTTTATTTTAATTTTTAAAAAATACATTAATGAGTTATAAATTAAAATTTAATCATTTTTTGTTCTATACCGATCCATCGATCGATCCACTAATACTAACTTCAATGAATTTCAATAAATGTTTATCGAGGCTGAAATAAACGTTCTTACTGTATTATCCTTGTTAAATAGTTTTTTTTATTCTTTGTAATATTGAACATTTTGTTTATGATGTTTAGAGAGACTTAATCTTGTCATTCCTGCTCTTTAAGGAGATTGAATTAGCAATACGGGAGGTTCTTGCATCAATGGTTTTAATATTTGTTTTAAAAAGATTATCGTTTGACATTAGCTTTATTTTAATTTTTAAAAAATACATTAATGAGTTATAAATTAAAATTTAATCATTTTTTGTTCTATACCGATCCATCGATCGATCCACTAATACTAACTTCAATGAATTTCAATGAATGTTTATCGAGGCTGAAATAAACGTTCTTACTGTATTATCCTTGTTAAATAGTTTTTTTTATTCTTTGTAATATTGAACATTTTGTTTATGATGTTTAGAGAGACTTAATCTTGTCATTCCTGCTCTTTAAGGAGACTGAATTAGTAATACGGGAGTTTCTTGCATCAATGGTTTTAATACTTGTTTTAAAAACATCGTTTGTCATTAGCTTTATTTTAATTTTTAAAAAAATATATTAATGAGTTATAAATTAAAATTTAATCATTTTTTGTTCTATACCGATCCATCGATCGATCCACTAATACTAACTTCAATGAATTTCAATGAATGTTTATCGAGGCTGAAATAAACGTTCTTACTGTATTATCCTTGTTAAATAGTTTTTTTTTATTCTTTGTAATATTGAACATTTTGTTTATGATGTTTAGAGAGACTTAATCTTGTCATTCCTGCTCTTTAAGGAGACTGAATTAGTAATACGGGAGTTTCTTGCATCAATGGTTTTAATACTTGTTTTAAAAATATTATCGTCTGTCATTAGTTTTATTTTAATTTTTCTTTTGTGATGTGGCAACTTTTGAAAAGAAAGAATAAGTTTTTCTGATGAGAACGGAGTACTGTAAGATAACGGAAAGCATACATATGAAACTTATAAAAGAAATTTAATGATGCTTCTTGTCGTGTTTTCATGAAACCGTCTATATCATGCAGTATTTGAATAAGAAAGCAAAAATTGGTGTGAAAAACACAAATGGAAGAGTACGAAAATAGCCCGTCGTATAACTCGGATCAAAATGGCTCTTTGTAAGATATAAAAAAAATTCCTATTATTTTAGTTTTTTAAAGTCAAATGTCTCTGCATATTGGCCTCATTACTGTTTATACAACTTAAGGGATTACTTAAGAATTGGGTTCCCCTTGGCAAATTAATTAAATCCGATTAATCCATCGATCGGTACTAATAATAACTTCAATGAATTTCAATGAATGTTTATCGAAGCTGAAACAACGTTCTTACTGTATGCTTTGTTAAATAGTTTTATTTTTATTCTTTGTAAATTGAACATTTTGTTTATGATGTTTAGAGAGACTTAATCTTGTCATTCCTGCTCTTTAAGGAGACTGAATTAGTAATACGGGAGTTTCTTGCATCAATGGTTGTAATACTTGTTTTAAAAATATTATCGTCTGTCATTAGCTTTATTTTAATTTTTCTTTTGTGGTGTGGCAACTTTTGAAAAGAAAGAATAAGTTTTTCTGATGAGGTTGGAGTATTGTAAGATAACGGAAAGCATATATATGAAATTAATAAAAGAAATCTTATGATACTTCTTGTCGTGTTTCCATGAAACCGTCTATATCATGCAGTATTTGAATAAGAAAGCAAAAATTGGTGTGAAAAACACAAATGGAAGAGTACGAAAATAGCCCGTCGTATAACTCGGATCAAAATGGCTCTTTGTAAGATATAAAAAAAATTCCTATTATTTTAGTTTTTTAAAGTCAAATGTCTCTGCATATTGGCCTCATTACTGTTTACACAAATTAAGGAATTACTTAAGAATTGGGTTCCCGTTAAATTAATTAAATCCAAGATATTAACTTACTGCAGACGGTTTTTTGGTTTGGAGTGCTACGGTCTACTTTTTGCAACACGAGGGCTAATGAGACCGGGACCTATGCTTAACGCCGATCCGAACGGCTACGAACATATGCCATAGTAAATACTGCAGACGGAAAGTTGTTGAAATAAGCGTACTTACACCATGAAGATATAGATGACCATTCCGTTTCCGACACATGAGATAACCATTAGGGCAATATAGAGAAGCCCAAGCAGATAGTGCAAGTAGGGCGCTGGCGCCCGGAACTGCCTCCAGTAGGGGCTGACGTAGACATCGGGCGGGGTGTTCCAGCCGTTGAACCGCGTCTCGTAGCACCATGATGGAGGACTTATGTCGTCCAGGATGGCCGGGTGAGATGAAGAGTTCAACATCTGCCAGCGGTACTGAAACAAAAAGAAAGTCAGCGAAACAGTACTGATGAAAGGGAAACATTTCACTGTAGCCAAAAGCAACATGATCATTTAAGGTTAACATCATTAATACTCTAACAATTCACAACGAGTGTGTCGTGTTCAACACGCAAAACTAGAAATTCCCTTTAACACATTGCATGCGGGTCTCTTTCATCGTGGACTTGCAGCGGCCGTTTATTGACTCGCGTTTCACGCGAATTGTAATTCAATAAAATGGCAATAAATCAAAAACTACTCCGTTTTTTTCAGCAAAAGTTTTTCAAAAAAGGCACTTCAAGTTTGCAAAACACGACTCGTACGTTCTGAAGCTAGTAACTCGTCAGAACATAGAGTAACATGACAAACTAAATATCTGGAAAGAAACAATCAAATCTTGGACTAGCAAAACAAACACCGTACAATCATACATCGTATTTATACGTTAATAGCTCTCTAGCAAAAATCTACTAAATGTTTACTTTTACGTGACCCGCGATCCAGTTGTCGTGTAGTCCTCGTTTATAAACGTGAAAAACATTATCCCTTCTAATTGGGCACTGTTCCTTAGGGACTCATAAATACTCCCCAAAAGTACATTCTTATTTAATGTCAAGTACGGAAACGGGATTTTAATCTGGTACTGGGTTCAGAACCCCGTCAGAGACCACCGTACAAGACAACAATATCCGTAGAATATAATTTAACACTAGATTGTCCGAGATTTCTTGTATACCTATATTGCCCAAAAACAATCAAAATGACTGCATTGTGAAAAAATAACAAATATCTAAAGAAATTTGTTTAAAATTAATTTTTAATATTATATAATAAAGGAGGGCGAAAGTAACTACAATTATTCATAAACCCGTTTATATGTTATAGAAAAAGTCGCCAAATTCTAAGAAATTGTGTCATTATATTTCATAATTGTTTTTTTAATTGAAATTAAAAAACAGTCAAAATGACTGCCTTGGGCAATCTAGTGTTAATTCTTCTCTATCTTTTTACAAAGATGTGATGAGGTCAGATTTAGATCCCGAGCATTTTACTTCTCGTATGAATGAATCAATTATATTACTGATCTAAATCGCCTCATCACACCAGTGACAATCTACGACAAACGTAAAAAGTACGTTTCCTGTATGCAATGTGTTAAGTTTGATTATTCTCAAGAGGGATTTTTTTGACGATTCTTTTTCCAACTACTGATTTTTCCACTGAGAAAATATTCAAGGACACTCATTAACTCTCTAATCTTTCTTCTTATAGAGAAAGATGTTTTGTTTGCCTACAGGCAACCAAAGAATTCTATCCATATATGATAATAAATTAATGCGATCCCTTGAAAATAGTAAAAACATTCTAATATTAAATGGTAATTACATTTCATCGGACTTTTTCTTTCCCAGTAGACAATCTACTTCCTTTTTATAATCATACAATTTTGAACCACAGATATGTAACTAACAATAAAGACAAAACCATTTTTGAGTTTGCTCTTATTTTAGGTAAATATGATGAGGAAAGTCGAAATACATTGAACATCTTTAAACAAATCTTAGTACTGAAGCTATCAACATCGGGGATAAATAACTCTAAAAAGTATACATACTGGTCGAAACGAAAGTACACCAACATATTACACAATATTATTCGTCATTAAATTAATACGTTTTTTAAATGCGATTTTTACTTATGTCTCAACAGTGGCCTGTTCTTTGAAGTAGTGATAAGTGGTCTTATTGTGAAGGCACCCTATGTTTCGAGCATTTAACTTATATGTATTATTCTAATTTATATGCCCGCATATATGTTGGTACAACTCGATGTTCTATTTCAGTCCAGAAAGCTTGAATATTTTGTTTCCATTTGAGGCAACAGCTAAAAATGAAAAACCTTTTCGGAAGGATGGTCCTGCACAATACCGGTCTCATTAGCTCTCGTGTAGCAAAAATATAGACTGTAGCTCTCCTAAACAATCATATTTTTAGTCTATTTCGTTCTAGAACGAGCAAATGGGAATTTTAAAATGTCCAAAACTCTTGTTGCGTGCCTTTTTGTCCAACATCGTGAAAGGAACACTTAAAAGAATGAAGAAATAGCGCTCTGAAGGTTGAAATTAATGTAGATGCTAATTAAGGTCGATATTAATTCTCTATTCATCTAGTGAGAAAGGTAAAGGAGAAGAAAAATTTCACTGAAAATGGAACAAAACTGTAGACGAAGTTCTCGGACATACAACCAACAGGTATTTTTCTTTATATTTATATATATATATATATATATATATATATATATATATATATATATATATGTTATATATATATATATATGTATTATATATATATATATGTTATATATATTATATATATATGTATGTATAGAGGTAGATTAATAGTAAAATAAAAGCAGTTGGTACATTGACTTTTAAACTAGGTGGATAGAATTCTATATAACAAAAAAGTTTATACACTTTAGAAATGTTTTGCCTGCTATATATTACTCTGTTACTATTCTATGTTCCCTCTCTCTTTCTCTCTCTTATTCCTTTCCTTATTTCTTTTTTCTCTATATATATATATATATATATATATATATTATATATATATATATATATATATCTTTGTATATAAAATTCTTCTGCCCGTGTGCTTAGAATTCCTCCTAAATGGATGACTGATTTTCATAAAATTGTGTGTATGTAATTAAGTTGATTCGAAAATGGTTTACTTTCGCAATTTCATTCAATAGAAAAGGTTTTTTATTAAAAATAGAGAATTGCGTGCTTATTGAGATTAGTATAATGCCACTTGAAACCTTCACTGCCAATGTATCTGTAGTGCAGTGGTCGGCGCAACGGGTTTCAGTGCGAAAAGTCCCAGGATCGAATCCCCATACAGGCGATGTGGGGATTTTAATTTAATATAATTACGTTTGTGATGACTGTAGGCTTGGTGGCATCGTGTACTTTTAAATTTTTTTCTTTACTTTTCCATCAAAACTGTCCAATTTATAATTTATTTATAAACATTTTACAATTTTTGGATTTACATCGTTAAAATAGAACAGCGTCTGTCGGGTCGCCTAGTGACTTTCAAAAATATAATTGAAATATTAACTATTCACATTTTCAGGACAGAGAGGCAGGTCGAAAAAAAATTTATTCATGACCATCCTGGACTAGAACATATATTATTTTATGAAAAATATACAAAAATACTTTCGAGACGAAAGTGGTTGAAAAGAGAAAGTTTTAAGTTACAGAAATCCGATCGACAATACGATTCGATTAAGTCAAAGATTGACACAAATTTTCGATCTTTTAATTGCCTAATTTATTTCCTAACACAATGTAAAATTTGAACAGTGTCTGTAAAATAAATATGTACTATACAAAATTATATTGGTAAATTTTTGTTATGATTTTATAAGAATCTAGTGAAAATATTAACTATTCATATTTTAACAACATAGAGGTCGGTAGTAAAAAAAATTCATTGCAGCCTAATCTGAAATAAAATAGAAAAATTCTCTTTCAAAAGTATACAAAAATATTTGCGAGACCATAGTGATTGGAAGAAGAAATTTCAAGTGGTTGATCAACACATATTTGATCTTTTAATTGCATAATTTATTTTCTAATACAGTTTAAAATTTGAACAGTTTCTGTAAAATAAATATGTACAACACAAAATTATATTGGTAAATTTTTGTTATGGGTCTATAAGAATATAGTGAAAATATTAACTATTCATATTTTAACAACATAGAGGTCGGTCGTAAAAAAAATTCATTGCAGCCCACCTTGGACTAGAAAAGAAAATTCTCTGTCAAAAGTATGCAAAAATATTTTTGAGACAATAGTGGTTGAAATAAAAATTTCAAGTGGTTGATCAACACAAAGTTGATCTTTTAATTGCATAATTTATTTCCTAACACAATTTAAAATTTGAACAGTTTCCGTAAAATAAATATGTACCATACAAAATTATATTGGTAAATATATGTTATGTGTTTATAAGAATATAAGAAAAAATTTAACTATTCATATTTTAACAACATAGAGGTCGGCCGTAAAAAAATTCATTGCAGTCTACCCTGAACTAAAAAAGAAAAATTCTCTGTCAAAAGTATGCAAAAATATTTTTGAGACAATAGTGGTTGAAAGAAGAAATTTCAAGTGGTTGATTAACAAAACTTGATCTTTTAATTGCAGAATTGATTTTCTGACACAATTTAAAATTTTACAGTTTCTGTAAAATAAATATGTACAACACAAAATTATATTTGTAAATATATATTACGGGTTTATAAGAATATAGTGAAAATATTAACTATTCATATTTTAACAACATAGAGTTCGGTCGTAAAAAAAATTCATTGCAGCCCACCCTGGACTAGAAAAGAAAATTCTCTGTCAAAAGTATGCAAAAATATTTTTGAGACCATAGTGGTTGAAAGAATACATTGCATGTGGTTGATCAACACAAACTTCATCTTTATATTGCATAATTTATTTTCTGACATGATTTAAAATTTGGCAGTTTCTGTAAAATAAATATGTACAACACAAAATTATATGGGTAAATTTTTGTTATGGGTTTATAAGAATATAGTGAAAATATTAGCTATTCATATTTTAACAACATAGAGGTCGGTCGTAAAAAAAATTCATTGCAGCCCATCTTGGACTATAAAAGAAAATATTGGTACTAGACTCAAAATATTGGTAAATATATGTTATGGTTTTATAAGAATGTAGACAAAATATTAACTATTCATATTTTCACGGTAGAAATGTGGATTAAAAAAATGATTACTTCGATCAGTTCTTCTGAACTAGAACATGAATTTCTCTATCAAAAATATGCAAAAATTTTTTAGAGACCATAGTGGTTGAAAGAAGAAATTTCAAGTGGTCCATCAACATAAACTTGATCTTTTAATTTCGTAACTTATTTGGACACATTTTAAGACCTGAACAGTTTCTGTAAAATAAAAATGCGCAAAACAAAATCATTATATAGATCATAAATTACTTTATCATAAATATGCAAAAATATTTTCTAGGCCAAACTTGTTGAAAGCAGAAAATTTTAAGCGGTTGATCAACACAAACTTGATCTTTTAATACATATATGTTATGGATCTATAAGAAGACTGTATGATCCGACAGACTTTGTCCTGTTTAAACGCTGTAAATCCAAAAATTGGGAAATGTTTTTAAACAAATTATAAATTGGACCGTTTTGATGGGAAAGTAGAGAAAAAAATGTTTTAAAAACACCTGACGGCACAACGCATACAGTCATCACAAACGTAATTAGATTAAATTAAAATTTCCACATCGCCTGTACAGGGATACGAGTCTGGGACTTCTCGTAATGAAGCTCGTTGCGCTGACCACTGGGCCACAGATACGTCGGTAGCGAAAGGTTTCAAGCGGCATTATAATAATCTTAATAAGCACGCAATTCTAGATTTTCAATTAAAAAAAAACATTTTCTATCGGATCAAATTGTGATTCTAAACCATTCTCGAATCAACTTATTTATATATACACAAAATTTCATCAAAATCAGTCCAGCCATTTAAAAGAAGTTCTATTTCAAACACACGGACAGAATAATTTTATATATAAAGGTAGACAAAATAACAAATATTCACATTTTAACGATAGAGGTTTGGGTAGTAAAAAAATTCCTTCGTGTCCACCCTGGAGAGAACATAAATTTCTTTATCAGAAATATGCAAAAATACTTTTGAGGTCAGAGTGGTTGAAAGAATAAAGTTATAAGTGGTTGATCAACACAAATTTCATCTCTTTTGTAACCGGTTTAGTAACACATTTTAAAATATGGACAGTTTGTAGCATAAAATATGTGTGCAGAAAACAAAATCACATTGGTTTATGTATGAATCATATTGGTTTATATGTTATGGCTTTATAAGAAATTAGTGAGAGTATTAACTATTAGAATTTCCACGACAGAGAAGTAAATCGTTAAAAAAATAAATAAATAAACACTTTTGCGCTTGTTTCTGATTTATAACATAAAATTCTTTATCAAAAAGTATGTAAAAATATTTTCTAGGCAAAAATTGTTGAACGAAGAAAGTTTTACGTAGGTGATCAAGACAAACTTGATCCTTTAATTTCGTAGCACGTTTTATAATCTGAACTTTTTTTCTGTAACATAAAAATGTTCAAAAGAATCAGGTAAAAATCAGGTAAATGTAGTTTATGGTTTTTCAAGAATATAGTCAAAATATAAACTATTCGCCTATTCAAAACAGAGAAGTGGGCCATAATTTTTTTTGCACCCATCCCTGGAATAAAACATGAATTTCTTTATTAAAAATTTGCAAAATATTTTCGAAACCAAAGTGGTTGAAAGAAGAAAGTTTTAACTGCTTGAGCAACATACACTTGATCTTTTAATTTTGTAGCTTATTAGCTAGTCCTTTTAATATCTGAACAGTTTCTGTAAAGTAAATATGTACAAAACAATATCATGATTGGTAATGTATGTTATAACTTAATAAGAATATAGTTAAAATATTAACTATTCCCATTTTCATAACAGAGATGTAAGCCATAAAATAAAAAATAAGTAAATAAATTACTTGCGCCCCCCTTTGGATTATAACTTAAATTTCGTTATCAAAAATATGAAAAAATATTTTCGAGACCAAAGTGGTTGAAAGAAGAAAGTTTTAAGTGGTTAATTAACACAATTT
This sequence comes from Pardosa pseudoannulata, assembly GCA_032207245.1. Lineage (NCBI taxonomy): Eukaryota > Metazoa > Arthropoda > Arachnida > Araneae > Lycosidae > Pardosa > Pardosa pseudoannulata. The sequence continues at coordinate 123,554,336 of CM063509.1, read as the reverse complement.
TTTTTTAATTTCATAGCTTTTTGACTATCACATTTTAAAATCTGAACAGTTTCTGTAAAATAAATATATACAAAACAAAATCATGAGGTATGTTACGGCTTTATAAGTATATAGTCAAAATATTAACTATTCCCATTTTCAAAACAGACAGGTAGGTCATAAAATAATTCCTTTGTGCCCATCCCTGGAATAGAACATGAATTTCTTTATTAAAAATATGCAAAATATTTTCGAAACCAAAGTGGCTGAAACAAGAAAGTTTCAAGTGATTGAGCAACATAAACTTGATCTTTTAATTTCGTAGATCATTAGCTAGCCCCTTTTAATACCTGAACAGTTTCTGTAAAATAAATATGTACAAAACAAAATCATGATTGGTAATGTACTTATAACTTTATGAGAATTTAGTCAAAATATTAACTATTCACATTTTCATAACAGAGATGCAAGCCATAAAATAAAAAATAAGTAAATAAATTATTTGCACCCATCTCTGGATTACAACATAAATTTCATTATCAAAAATATGCAAAAATATTTTCGAGACCAAAGTGGTTTAAAGAAGAAAGTTTCAAGTAGCTTATTAACACAATTTTTTTTAAATTTCGTAGCCTATTGACTATCCCATTTTAAAATCTAAACAGTTTCTGTAAAATAAATATATGCCAAACAAAATCATGATGGTATGTAACGGCTTTATAATTATATAGTCAAAATATTAACCATTTAAAAAAAAGAGAGGTGAGCCTTAAAAAAAATTCCTTTGTGCCCATCCCTAGAATAGAACATGAATTTCTTTATTAGAAATTTGCAAAATATGTACAAAACCAAAGTGGTTGAAAGAAGAAAGTTTTAGTGGTTAAGCAACATAAACTTGATCTTTTAATCTCGTAATTTATTAACTAGCCTCTTTTAATACCTGAACAGTTTCTGTAAAATAAATATGTACAAAACGAAATCATTATTGGTAACGTACGTTATAACTTTATGAGAATTTAGTCAAAATATTAACTATTCTCATTTTCATAACAGAGATGTAAGCCATAAAATAAAAAATAAGTAAATAAATTATTCGCACCCATCTCTGGATTATAACATAAATTTCGTTATCAAAAATATGTAACAATATTTTCGAGACCAAAGTGGTTGAAAGAAGAAAGTTGTAAGTGGTAATTTAGCACAATTTTTTTTTTAAATTTCATAGCTTTTTGACTGTTACATTTTAAAATCTGAACAATTTCTGTAAAATAAATATGTACAAATCAAAGTTATGATGGTATGTTACGACTTTATAAGTATATAGTCAAAATATTAACCATTTTCAAAACAGAGAGGTGGGACATAAAAAAATTCCTTTGTGCCCATTCCTGTAATAAAACAAGAATTTCTTTATTAAAAATGGGCAAAATATTTTCAAAACTATAGTGGTTGAAAGAAGAAAGTTTTAGTGGTTGATCAACATAAACTTGATCTTTTCATTTCGTAGCTTATTAGCTAGCCCCTTTTAATACCTGAACAGTTTCTGTAAAATAAATATGTACAAAACAAAATCATGATTGGTAATGTACGTTATAACTTTATGAAAATTTAGTCAAAATATTAACTATTCTCATTTTCATAACAGACACGCAATCCATAAAATAAAAAAAAGTAAATAAATCATTTGCAACCATTTCTGGATTATAAAATAAATTTCGTTATCAAAAATATGCAAAAATATTTTAGAGACCTAAGTGGTTGAAAGAAGAAAGTTTTAAGTGGTTAATTAACACAGCACAAAATATTTAATTGAACACTTAAAATTACATGTATCGCGAAATAAAATGAACATGAAGAGATCAAACAGAAAACAAAATAGTGTGACAAAAATAGAGGAAGCATAATATACATTGAAACAACAGTTTCGTTGATAAGAAACGTGTAAAAACTTTTAGTTACTCTTGTTGCATCATGTAATATTATGTAATAAAAACCTCTAGGGTTTCATATGGTAAGTTAGTATTACATTAAAAGAAAAGAAAGTCTTAAAATAAAAATTTCTAAATGTATTTCATCCCAAAATGAAAAGTATTTTGTGTGAGTTTCATCTCCTATAGATCTCCTGGATAGATGCATCCATATTAGATTCTTTATGAGTTAGGGTTAGCAAAATTCAGAGTGAGCAAAGTTTATCTTCTCTTAAACTATCGATGCGATTCTAAAATAAATTGGTATAAATATGCTTCATATCAGCGAAAAATACTGTCGTCTTTAAAACGTTCGAAATCCACACTTTTCCCCCTTTTCGAATGTTTAATGCCATTATTTCAAGGCCTATTTTCCCCGATTAAGAACAGGTGATTAAATTTATCAATCTATCTCATAATAAATATTTAAAATTAACATATTTTTCTAGCATTATGACGCCATTAGTTCAACCATCTCATTTAATCATTTCTTATTTTAAATTATTTAAATATCGTGCACATTATTTACATACGTTTTATTCCTGAACTTAGATATTAAGTAATTAATTTTATTTTATATTTGACTTAAATAATAGATTAGATACATACGTGATAGGTTTAAATTTAATCATCGATTATTTACTGTTGCAATAATAATTTTATCACTGGTATTAACAACAAATTCTATCTACCTCCAGGGTGTAGTGAAAATGATAGTTTCATTCCTTTACTTCTATTAATTACTGTGGCAAAATAAAATTGGGAAGAACTTAACGTTAATTTCGACGTATCTAAGAAAATTTTGAATTATCTTTCTAAATGAATTTAACTTGATTCTAAACTGCATTCTCAGTATCGGGAGACTTTAGAGGAGTATGAAGATAAACAAATTATTGAGCGTGTACCAGATAATTCTCATTCAGAAAACAAACTGTTTTTTACCTTCCTCATAGGTTACTTTATAATTCTGGAAAATTAAATTACTGATCCTGGCATATGACGGGCTATATGCTAGTTTATAATAAAGTTTTAATTAAGATACTTATTTTGTTATTACAAATTACTTTCTTTCCTGACTTTAAGGCAATCTTATACTGTATCAAAATAGTGGGATCGCACTTTTTTTTCAAGCGTAATATTACATTGAAACAAAGGCTGCTTTAATATGGAGCAAGTAATTATGTAAAATTCAATGGCGCGTTTTGTATATCTATCTATATATATAAAAATGAATTTGTGTCTGTCTGTCTGTCTGTACTCGATAGACTCAAAAACCATGCATCCAATCTCCATGAAAATTTGGGAAATTCTTAGGTACATCCCTGGAAAGGTTTTTGTAAATTTTTAACGTTCGAAATCCATTCCTTTCCCCTTTTTCGAACATTTCATGTCATTATTCCAAGCATTATTTTCCCCGGTTAAATGCAAACTATTAATTGTTTAATTTATCGCATCATAACTAAGTGAAAGAAGCAATATTTCTAGCAATGTGACGTCATCCCAGGTAATGGTTTTAAACGCAGTTTTCCTCGGTTAAAAGCAGGAGATTAAAATTGTCAATTTATCACATAATAAATAGGTGAAAATGATACTTTTCTATCATTATGACGTCATTCCTTTAAATATTTCATTTATTCAATTCTTATTTTATATTATTTAAACATCGTCTGCGGAGTATCAATTCGATTTGACCTGGAAATTTAGATATAAATTGATTCACTTTCATTTCTATGGGACGTAAATTATATCATTTTTATATGAGAACTTATTTTAAATTTAATCTTAATTAGTTTTTACGTTACAATGAAATGTTTATCAACAATATTCTAACAACAAAAAGTACAAATTTCAGTGACTCTCATGGGCAAATAAAAACCTATCATTTTACATAGTTATCTTCATATTCATATGGTTGTCAATATGAATGTGTGTTGTGTGTTTCTGTTTCATACAAAACTACGTGGTTTGTCAGAAATTTCCTTAATTTTGGAAAACATTTATTACTACCAACAAAATTAGCACTGTTGCTGTCAAAACCAATGCTTTCTATTCTACCACGAAATATGAGAAGGTATATTAACGTTGCTAATCAACGTACAGTAGTAATACAGTAATGTAATTTAGAGTTAAATTTATATTTTACCATAAAAAAATTGAGCAAATTTAATATAAGACACAAATTCGATGCAGATTTAATCGTTAGCATATAAACATATATTTTGTTATTTTTATTTATTGATATTAAGAACAGTTTTCATTTTTATGTTTTTTTTTATACAAATCTACCCGATATGTGTCATACAGTAACTAACTTTGGACAGAAATCCTTGATACCGCCAAATGAACATATTCTATACTAAAAGACATCCAAACTCGGAAATGAATTATCCCATTCAGAACAGTACATGTATATTACTCTCCACAGTATTTTGAAATTTGTCTCTTACATTAAAAAACGTCGTGAAATTGGGAATTATTATGCAGCGGCTCACGGGCATCGCAGTGCACTTACTAGACATTCAGCTATTAATAAACTGTTATCATCGTCAACAATCTGAAACATACGAGATTTATTAAGCATTTCTATTAATACGTCTTATTATCTTTAATAATGGTTCTAAATCTTTCACCGAATTAAAACCCAGACCGAAGGCTGGGTGCGAAGCAGCTAGTTATGTAATATAATATTGTTACGAACTTCAAAAAACTGGGTTCGGGGATTGAATGGACTTTCAATAAGACTACAGCACGGAAACAATGATTTATTGGCAATCACTTCAAAAATACAATGTCATCGCGGAACAACTTGAGCACAATGCCGCGGGCTCACGGACCTCTTTCCGCATCACACAAACTCCGGTAAAACACAACACACCGTGCGTACTTTGTAAACCCGAGAGATCCACTTAACGACTCTCTCTGTTAGCTATTGAAGAGTTGACCGGGGTACCTTGGCCGAAGGCCTTATCCCCTGTAGCAAGTTAAGAATTCAAAATCAGGTGTCCAGTCTTTTAAGTTAATATACAATAAATACAGTCGAACTTCGATAACTCGACTTCCTATAATTCGAATAATCCGCTAACTCGAACTTTTAATCAAGTCCCGAACCATTTCTATGCTTTTCTTTAAAAAACTGTCTCGATAACTCGAAGTGAACATCTTCTAAGTCGAAGTTTTTGTGATAGATTTCTCCGGTAAGAAACACAATTCTGTTCAAAACTTCGAATGTCAGTCTATTCTTGACCATCGAGAACGAAGATTCTCGAAGGTCACGAGCAAGCACAGGACGCTATTCACATCTTACAACAATATCTGGAGACCACCGAAGGTACAGAGAACACCCTATTTAACCCATATTGTACCACACCAACTAAATATTTCTGTAAGTTATTAAAACTTAATCCATATCATTATTATGGTGAAACTAAGGATATAAAACCAAAATTTTGAAAAAATATTTTTAATTTTTTATGTAATTGGCTGTCCTATAAATAGGACAACGGTCCATTACACTACTAAAACTTAACAAATATCACTTACATTGCATTAAGCTGATTCATAGATGAAATTTGGGGAAACATTCAAAACAAAGTCCAACATTACATTTTAAGCATACTGTTGTAGGTTTTCTCTTGCAGTTATTGAAATGGCAGTAAGTGAGTAAGTTTATCTTGCAAAAAATCTCCAGTTTTCTGAATAGAATAGACATCTATTTACTCCTTGTTGTGTCCAGGTGTTTGAACTGGTTTTCATTGAAAGATAAGAAAAGAATATGAGCTATCAATGCAATATCGAATTCATAGAAAAATAATCAGGATTGGACCGTCCTCTTAATTTTAGGGCACCTTTTTTATACTTACAAAATACACATGTAAAATATATTTTTCAGCAAAAACTTTCAGCTACATTATTAGCTCTGTTTTTAAACTAAAAGTAACCTCCACAATGTTTAAATAATAATAATAATAAATATAAAATTAAAGATTAAAAAAGGACAATTTTTAAGAGGTTGCTGAAAATAAATTTTACAATACAATATAATGTGATTTCTCAGTTTTTTGTAACTATGCTAAAGTGTGTCTATTTTAAAGGTGTTAATATAAAATCCACTCAGAAAATATTTATAACTTTATTATTAAATGGAATTTTATTTACTGTCCTGTTTATAGGACAGCTGTCCAATATGGGTTAACTGCGTTCAAAGATTAGGCGACTTTGTAGATACCAACAACCTTAAAAATAATTGCCTTTTTCAAATGAGATTTACATGGTATGTATAATAATTAATATGTAATGAGACCAAATTTCTTGAGTTTTAATAAACTTTTTGAACCCATTCTTCTTTTGTTGTTTACATAGGCTATAAAAAAGTTGAAATGCGTACAACTGTAGTATTATGGCACATTTCAAACCATTTAAACCATGTCGACACATCTAAAGTGCCAGTTGAGAGGAATGGTAGGTAACTTCGATAATTCGAACTTTGGATAAGTCGAATATTTTTGGGGGTCCAATGGGACTTCGAATTATCGAAGTTCGACTGTATAAAAATGCAAGTCTTAATGATGGGATGAGATAAATTGCTAGGCCCTTGACAAGTTTGGTTTGTTTGTTTTGGAGTGCTACGGTCTACTTTTTTCAACACGAGGGCTAATGAGACCGGGACCTACAGCTTAAAGCCGATTCCGAACGGCTACGAACATCCATGCCACAGTGGGATTCGAACCCACGAACTCCGGTATCGAAAGCCAGCACCCTAACCAATCGGCCATCGTTCGGCCCTTGACAAGTTAAATTAAGATGAAATACATTTAAAATAAAAAAAAAGAAAGTTTAAGAATAGCAAGAATTTTTTATTTTTTTTAAATTAAAAAAAATTTAACATTTTTTTTAATTTTTAAATTTTTACTTATTTATTTATTTATTTTTATTACTAAATTACTCTACAAGACAGTGAAGATATAGGGGAATGATGAAGAGAGAAATAATAAGTAAAATTACGTTAAGTTAGTACAAGAAGTACGACTCTCTCTGTTTGGGACTCTGCCTACCTTATATAAGCCTGAAGAAACTGCTGGAATATTCCAGAAACCGGTACCGAAAGTTGTCACCTGACGCCACACTTGGCGACCCTTAGAAATGAACTTGGCGACAAAAAATAGATTCCCAAAACTGTCGCCAATGAATCGATATCTCGCCAATTTAACGAGATACCCATAGAGTCCCATGCTAAATTTACGGTTCGCTAAACAAATTCGTAACAATATGCAAAAATATTTTCTAGACCATACTTTTTGAAAGCAGAAATTTTTAAGCGGTTGATCAACACAAACTTGATCTTTTAATTTCATACTTATTTGCTAGCAAATGCTAAACAGTTTCTGCAAAATAAATATAAGTTTGATGAGATTAGCTTAATTATAGCCGCGATGGCTCAGTCGGTAAAAGCAGCGATCTGGTAACTAAAGCGTTGGGAAAAATCAAGCCGGCCTAAGAGAGCCGTGTTCGTTAATGGTGACTGGGGTTCGTAAAATACGTTCGTGGACTCAATATTCTCCAAGTTCTCCAACGATGGTTCTCCAACGAATGGCCAGGCTTTGGAGTCATTTTCTTGGTCCCTACTTCTAAATTATGAGGACTCACTTTGAGCAAAGTCTTTATTTCATACTAGTTATGCTCTTCATAAAAACGGAAGACGTACCCCTTGCCTTAATTCTAGTAACCAATGGGCATAAGTAACAACTACAACAGTTCAATGTTATAACACTTCAATGTTGCATGAGAAATGTTTTCCTACACTTGAAATTGTCTATTGCATAGGAATATTTATTTATTTAGGGGTTCTTCAACATATCATTCTGGCCGAATGGTTAGGGTGCTGGCCTTCGGTACCGGTGTTCGTGGGTTCGAATCCCACTGTGGCATGGATGTTCGTAGCTGTTCGGAATCGGCTTTAAACAGTAGGTCCCGGTCTCATTAGCCCTCGTGTTGCAAAAAAGTAGACCGTAGCACTCCAAACCAAACCAAACCAAACCAACATATCATCTATATATATAAAAATGAATTTGTGTGTGTCTGTCTGTCTGTCTGTACTCAATAGACTCAAAAACTATCCATCCAATCGCCGTGAAAATTTGGGAAATGTTTAGGTATATCCCTGGGAAGGTTTTTGTAAATTTTCAACGTTCGAAATTCATTCCTTCCCCCTTTTTCGAGCATTTCATGTCATTATTCCAAGCATTATTTTCCCCGGTTAAACGCAAACGATTAAGTTTTTAATTTATCGCATCATATCTAAGGGAAAGAAGCAATGTTTCTAGCAATGTGACGTCATCCCAAGTAATTGTTTTAAACGCAGTTTTCCACGGTTAAAAGCAGGAGATTAAAATGTTCAATTTATCACATAATAAATAGGCGAAAATGATATTTTTCTATCATTATGACGTCATTCATTTAAATATTTCATTTATTCATTTCTTATTTTATATTATTTAAAATCGTCTGCTTAGTATCTATTCGATTTGAACTGAAATTTGAGATATAAAGTGATTCACTTTCATTTCTATGTGACGCAAATTATAGCATTTTTATATGAGAACTAATTTTAAATTTAATTCTTGGTTCATTTTTATGTTACAATGAAATGCATATCAACAATATTCTAAGTACAAAAAGTACAAATTTCAGTGACTCTCATGGGTAAATAAAAACCTATCGTTTTATATAGTTATATTCATATTCATATGGTTGTCGATATGCATGTGTGTTTCTGTTTCATACAAAACTATGTGGTTTGTCATAAATTTCCTTAATTTTGGAAAACATTTATTACTACCAACAAATTTAGCACTGTTGCTGTCAAAACCTGTGCTTCCTATTCTATCACGTAATATGACAAGATCTGTTAACTTTGCTAATCAACGTACAGTAGTAATACAGTAATGCAATTTAGGGTTAAGCTTATATTTTACAATAAAAAAAGTTTGAACAAATTTAATATAAGACAAATTCGATTATAAAAACTGAATAATGTTATAATACGCTTATGATAGAAATATATAAACATGCCAATGACTCGAACTGAACTGTGACGAATTTAGAGAGTTATTCACGAAAAATAAATCTTTGTTTAAAAGTAATATATTAAGTTCACCGTAGCGAAGCACGGGCAAACTTGCTAGTTGTCTATAAAATCTTAGTTGAGGTATATCTGAAGGAAATTTCTGAATTTGACAATGTTTGTCACTTCGTTCAAGCCGAAAATTAATATAAATAATGTAAATATGATATAATATGATATGATATAATATGATATTATATGATATGATATTATATGATATGATATAATATGATATGATATAATATGATATGATATAATATGATATTATATGATATGATATTATATGATATGATATAATATGATATGATATGATAGGAAAGGATATGATATAATAGGATATAATATGATATGATATAATATGATGTAAATATCATATACTATAATGTAAATATGATATATCACATTGATATGACTCTTATTTAGATCTGAGTATAACCTCACTAAGACTCAATAACTTTCAACAAATTTGGAGACAATAGGAAAGTAGGTAAACCTCCACTCAGATGGCTTGATAATGTTGAGGGACTACTTATAAACATTGAAGTTACTAATTGGTAACACATATCTTCTCTCATGTAAAAAAAAAACGACCCTGATTTGAGCTAGGCTGTAGTGCCAAGAAGATTGTTGTCATTTACCATTCGTAGACGGGTTTTTCCCAAAATGTAGAGCTATTCAACGAAATTAACTTATATAATTTATTGAGCATTTCAAATCAAAATAATTAGTTGAACGAAAAAATAAAAGGAACAAAAGCAAGTAGTAACTTGTTTTTTGTTACATAAATGTGTTGCTATTTGTTTTCGTTTGTTTTGCTTATTTTATTCAAAACCGCACCCATCGGACTATATAAACTAACACTTCCAGTCAATGATTGGTGAGCGTAAACTTTTTTTATTAATTTTAAAACAAAGAATTAGTAACGTATTTAATAGTCTTATTTCAAATCACAAAATAACATTTATATCAAGCTGGATCTGATATTCATATTAGCTTTCAATAATATAAAAATATAGTTGTAGAAATACGATATTTATATTAGCTTTGAATAATATAATAGTATAGTTGTAGAAATACGATATTTTAATAAGCTTTGTATAATATAAAAATATAGTTGTAGAAATACGATATTTTAATTAGTTTTGAATATTATAAAAATATAGTTGTGAAAATACGATATTTATATTAGCTTTGAATAATATAAAAATATAGTTGTAGAAATACGATAACTTAATTAGCTTTGAAAAATATAAAAATATAATTATAGAAATACGATATTTTAATTAACTTTGAATAACATAAAAATATAGTTGTAAAAATACGATATTTATATTAGCTTTGTATAATATAAAAATGTAGTTGTAGAAATACGATATTTATATTAGCTTTGAATAATATAAAAATATAATTGTAGAAATACGATATTTTAATTAGCTTTGAATAATATAAAATATGGCAGTAGAAATACGATATTTTAATTAGCTTTGAATAATATAAAAATAATGGTTGTAAAAATACGATATTTTAATTAGCTTTGAATAATATAAAAATATAGTTGTGGAAATATTATATTTTTATTATCTTTGAGTAATATAAAAATATAGTTGTAGAAATACGATATTTTAATAAGCTTTGAATAATATAAAAATGTAGTTGTACAAATATGATATTTATATTAGCTTTAAATAATATAATAATATGGTTGTAGAAATACGATATTTTAATTAGCTTTGAATAATATAAAAATATAGTTGTAGAAATACGATATTTATATTAGCTTTGAATAATATAAAAATATAGTTGTAGAAATACGATATTTTAATTAGCTTTGTATAATATAAAAATATAGTTGTAGAAATACGATATTTTAATTAGTTTTGAATATTATAAAAATATAGTTGTGAAAATACGATATTTATATTAGCTTTGAATAATATAAAAATATAGTTGTAGAAATACGATATTTTAATTAGCTTTGAATAATACAAAAATATAGTTGTGGAAATATGATATTTATATTAGCTTTGAATAATATAAATATATAGTTGTAGAAATACGATATTTTAATAAGATTTGAATAATACAAAAATATAGTTGTAGAAACACGATATTTATATTAGCTTTGAATAATATAAAATATAGTTATAGAAATAAGATATTTATATTAGCTTTGAATAATATAAAAATATAGTTGTAGAAATATGATAAGGTAATTAGCTTTGATTGACATAAAAATATAATTGTAGAAATAAGATATTTATATTAGATTTGAATAATATAAAGTTGTAAAAATACTATATAATACTATATAATGTAATAGTTGTAAAAATACTATATTTTGATTAGCTTTGAATAATATAATAATATAGTTGTAGAAATAGGATAAGGTTATTATCTTTGAATAACATAAAAATATAGTTGTAGAAACACGATATTTTAATTAGCTTTGAATGATACAAAAATATAGTTGAAGAAATACGAACATTTAATTAAATGTCATTAATTCCGAGGCTGGATAATGGTCACTCTACAGTTATACCTTAGATTTTGTTCTAAGTTTACTGTCAGTTTTCTATGGAACCCTACAGATATTTGTCACAACACAAGTTGAAGTATACTCTTTTAATCTAATTAGACATATATCGTATGTAAATGCTTCTTTTAATCTAATTAAACATATATCATATATAATTGTTAACTTTAAAAACAAGGTCATTGGATTCAAAATGTGATAAAGGCTTAGATTTGCATGTTCTATTTCTTCATTAAACATAATCTTAGAAGTCTATATAAGGATCCTCTAGAATAAAATGTCTAACATTGCTGCATTATCAAATATGCAAACTGGGAAGAAGGGCAAATACCTGCATAATTGAGAAAACAGAAAATATCTGTTCTAAAACGTGTTGGTTACAGTTTGGGTTTGGAACACTGTTGTCAATAATTTTGCTACATGGGTTTCAATAAGCCGGAACGTCAATTACAAATGACTACAAAGCAGCATTAGAATTCGGTTTCAATGAACTAGATTTCGATGAACTAGATCTTAAAGAAGTTCCCTGCCTGTAGAGGCCTATGTCCGTATTATTGCAGCAGAACTATAATGGAATGGGTAGGGCGCTACTCTTCGTTGTCGAAGTTTCTGGATTCGGTTCCCACTATGGCAAGAATGTTCGTAGCCGTTCGAAATTGGCTTTAAACCTTAGGTCCTATCTCATTAGCCTCATGTGGTAAAACAATAGACCGTAACGCTTCTAACTAAATCAAATCGTACAGTTCCATGAATGAAGTAACTTCTGTTAAATATGTTGATAAATTTTTAAGTGATAGTAGTAAATATAAAAGTAGATTTTAAGTAGTAAATATAAAAGAAAGAAATTTAGAGGTAAAATTTTAGTTTAGACAATTTTTTTAATTTAGATTCACACACCGTGAAATAAAATTATTATTTTAATATGTACCAAAATATTTTTAGATAAAGAGTTTTTTAATAAACAGCTATAGTATATCAAATCCATCGCAAGGTTGGTAGCAATGATGGTTATAGATTAATTTAAAATAGATTTTTAGCAATTAAAGAAGAAAAAATATGTAGTTCGTGCCATTTTTCAATATTTAAAGGTATATACTAAGGCTATTAAAAGTTTTATACTTAAATGAAGATTTGTACTTTAAAAACAAAGAAATATATAACCTAGGTATTTCTAATTCACAACCCATTGAATGTACTTCCATAATCCCAATAATGAATTTCAATCATACGTAATGGATATTAGTAGTAAATGAATTTAAGGGATACTTATTTATCAAAGAAAGTTCCATGTGACACAGTAAGTCTTTTAAGCGATATTCCTCGCTGAGAAAAACAGAATAGTAAAGTTATTTCTCACATCTAAAAAGAAAAAAATGGCGAAGATATACGAAAATCATTAATTAATAAATAATCCGAGGTGGCATCGGTTCTAGTTTCCCGCAAGCGATGATTTCCTTTCAACCATTTTCCAAACTTCACAAAAGATTTTCCAAAATAATTTTTTTTCATTGAAAGCAGGTTATAAAATAGTGTAGTATTACCTTGTCTTCCATAACAGTAAAGTAAAATGACGACTTACAAATGAAATTCAGTCCGTGTTCTCTAATTCTTTTATGCTGCACTTGGGTAAACCACATTTATCCTATGTTCTATGCGATGTTCTGACAAGCGAAGCAAAGCAGTGGAGATTTTTCCGAAGAGCAGATTTTCATCGTTGATCTCATCAGCAGAAGTAAAAAAAAAAAAATGGTGAAACCTTACGCGTGTTTGCGTGTCGTATAAAATGGAACTAGCGATATTTTAATTTGCTTTGCTTTATTTTTTGGCCAATCACCAGCTTGATTTGGGAAGCCAGCTTGAGACTCGTGTCTTGTTAATTCTCGGAAACGAATCTAAATGTAGTAATAGTTTGTAAATGAATTAGCTTATTATGGTTTCTTAGTTGTAACCACATTCTTTACAAGGCTTCAATCATGGACGTAATGCATGAGATTGTTCGAACGTGTCATGTACTACAAGGATATCATTTTGTAGATGATTATTATAGCACTTAAAAGGTGAAACATTCAGAAAATTGTTTTGCGAACAATGAAATTGACGCCCTTTACATCAGGCTGACAGGAACCAATCAAGTGAGAGTTCTTCGATTTTATTAATCGTTTTTATTTAACTTCACTTGTGTGTTAGTTCAAGTTTTTAAATCAATTTTTAACTACCTTCTTGATTATTTAGATCTCTAAAATTTTGCACATAGGTTCATTTTGGGTGACAATACAATATTCAGTCAGAAAAAATTAGGTTAGAGAAAAAAAAACCAGTTTAGTAAATGAAAAAAATCTGGTCAGAGTACTTGGAATCCCAATTGCAGAGATTTTATACTAATATCGCCATTTATTTGCAGGCGGCATGACCAAAATCTCAAACTAAAATTCTAAAAGGATTTGGACAAAGTTAAAATAATGATTCCTGACTCGGAAAAGAATACACATACATATTACCTTGAACAGAGTAAGTGGAATTCTGATTGCAGAGATTTTATACTAGTATTGCCATCTATTTGCAGGCGGCAGAACCAAAATCTCAAACTAAAATTCTAAAAGAATTTGGATAAAGTTAAAATAAGGATTCCTTATTCAGAAAAGAATGCACATATATATTACCTTGGACAGGATACGTGGAATATTAATTGCAGAGATTTTATACTAGTATCGCCACCTGTTTGCAGGCAGCATAATCAAAATCTCTAAATAAAATTCTAAAAGGATTTGGACAAAGTTAAAATAATGATCCCTGACTCAGAAAAGAATATACATATATATTACCTTAAATAGAGTACTTGGAATCATAATTGCAGAGATTTTATACTAGTATTGCCATCTATTTGCAGGCGGCATAAACAAAATCTCAAACTAAAATTCTAAAAGGATTTTGACAAAGTTAAAATAATGATTCCTGACTCAAAAAAGAATACACATATATATTACCTTGAACAGAGTACGCGGAATCCTAATTGCAGAGATTTTATACTAGTATCACCATCTATTTGCAAGCGGCATAACCAAAAACTCAAACTAAAATTCTAAAAGGATTAAATAAAGGATCTAAAAGTTAAAATAATGATTCCTGACTCAGAACAGAATACATATATATATATATATATATATATATATATATATATATATATATATATATATATATATATATATATATATATATATATATATATATATATATATATATATATATATATATATATATATATATACATATACATATACATATATATATATATATATATATATATATATATATATATATATACATATATATATATATATATATATATATATATATATATATATATATACATATATATATATATATATATATATATATATATATATATATATATATATATATATACATACATATATATATATATACATACATACATACATATATATATATATATACATATATATATATATACATACATATATATATATATATATATATATATATATATATATATTTATATTACTTTGAATCAGAAAATTATTACATTGTTTTAATTCGCCATGGCTTCTGTACATTCTGTAGTTTTCCTGACGTAAAAACTTCATTATAAAAGCTTTTATTTTATTCATCCCACAATGAAAAGTTTTGCTCATTTAAAAACGTAGTTTTTAATATAATTTTCTTTTAAAAAGTATTTACTTTTGTCATTTCAATCAGTATAATTTTTAATAAGGTGATGTTGATAAATGATGTAGCATTTTTTTTTCAATATTTTAGACTCCCCCTCGCAGTCTTTACCACAATATGTCACATCTCAACATTTTACCCTTGTCACATTTCAAGTATTACATAAACATATACTTCAGTTCACAAACAAAGCTTTACGGACCATATTTCAAATTTTAATTATTTGTTTTAATAGCACCTGCATATATAACAATAATAATGATTCCCCTTTTTTATGAAATATGAATAAAAGTTTACAAGTAAAACATGATTAATATACAATAACAACAAAATCCCTTATGTAATAATTGCCTAAGTTATCTGTCCGTCTGTCCTCGAATTTATGAAGGGGTTGTACCTAGAATTGATAGAGGCATCCCTATTGGATTCTTGATGAGTTAGGGTTAGAAACGTTCGAAATCAACCCCTTCTCTCCTTTTCTAGCATTTAATGCCATTATTTCAAGCCCTATTTTCCGGTTAAGAGCAGGCGATTAAATTTATCAATTTCTCACATAATAAATAGGTAAAAATAACATTTTTTCTAGCATTATGACGTCATTCCTTTCACCATCTCATTTAATCATTTCTTATTTTAAATTACTTAAATATCGTCTGCATTATTTTCATACGTTTTATCACTGAACTTAGATATTATGTAAATAATTTTCTTTTATATTTGGATTAAATAATAGATTAGGTACATATGTAATAATTTTAAATTTAATCATCGATTATTTTTGTTGCAATGAAAATTTTATCACCGGTATTAACAACAAATTCTATCTACCCCCAGGGTGTATTGGAAATTATATTTTCATTCATTTACTTCCATTAATTCTGTGGCAAAAAAAATTGGAAAGAACTTAACGATAATTTCGACGTAGCTAAGAAAAAGTTAAATTATATTTCTAAATGAATTCAACGTCATTCCAAACGGCATTCGTGGTATCAGGAGACTTAAGAGGAGTATGAAGATACACAAATTATTGAGAGTGTACCAGATAATTCGCAGCCAAAAAACAAACAATTTTTTTTTTACCAGCCTCATAGAGTACTTTACAATTCTGGAAAATTAAAATTTTACTGATCCCGTCATATGACGGGCTATATGCTAGTATGAATATAAAAGAACAACTAAAAACGGTAGTATTTTGGAATTTTAAATGGATTTCATATATATATATATATATATATATATATATATATATATATATATATATATATATATATATATATATATATATATATATATATATATATATATATATATACATATATATATATATATATATATATATATATATATATATATATATATATATACATATATATATATATATATATATATATATATATATACATATATATATATATACATATACATATATATACATATATATACATATACATATATATACATATATATATAATTGTATGTATATATGTATATATATATATATATATATATATATATATTATATATATATACAAATCATATCTTCACTCTATGATCACAAATTACTTTAAAATGTATTGAATCTTTAAAAAAAATTCTCAATATCATCCTATACTAATAACATTATACTATTAACATTATACATATATATATATATATATATATATATATATATATAATTGTATGTATATATATATATATATATATATATATATATATATATATATATATATAAATCATATCTTCACTCTATGATCACAAATTACTTTAAAATGTATTGAATCTTTACAAAAAATTCTCAATATTATACTAATAACATTATACT
Organism: Pardosa pseudoannulata; assembly: GCA_032207245.1. Classification (NCBI taxonomy): domain Eukaryota; kingdom Metazoa; phylum Arthropoda; class Arachnida; order Araneae; family Lycosidae; genus Pardosa; species Pardosa pseudoannulata. The sequence goes on along the minus strand of CM063509.1, from coordinate 123,537,210 downwards.
ATTAACTTTATACACACACACACACACACACACAGATATATATATATATATATATATATATATATATATGTGTGTGTGTGTGTGTGTGTGTGTGTGTGTGTATATATATATAAATAAATATATATATATATATATATATATATAAATCATATCTTCACTCTATGATCACTAATTACTTTAAAATGTATTGAATCTTTAAAAAAAATTCTCAATATTATCTTATACTAATAACATTATACTAACCTAAATGGAGTTGGGATCCCATACCATTTGTAACATTACTTATATTAATATTTATAAAAATAATAAACTTATCGCCCAATTAAGAAAATTCTTCCAAATTTTGGTAATTTAAATATAATTTCCAAATTGGACCTGCTGTTCATAACCGTTTAACTTTTACCAAAATATGTGATTATTACTTCTTTTTACCCACCTACCCACACCCATATCCCAAACTATACCAATTGTACGAACCACCTCCGCCCCTCTAAACGTGACATAATTTGTAGACGGCCCCTAGTATAAAATAATATATACTAATATACGGCCCTTTATAATTGGCAGAACAAGGAAAGATGTCATAGAGGCGTTTGTTGCTCTGGAAACTGCAGCAAGAGATATTGGATTAACAGTAAATGAAGAGAAAACTAAGTTTTTAGTGGTAAGCACGAAAGTCCATGATGTACAGCCTCTTCAAATTGGAAATTTTATCTATTAGGGTGTAACCCAGTTCAAATATCTGGGAGCACTCATTACCAGTAAAAAACGAGATTAAAGTTGAAATTGGTAACCGCCTTTTGATGGCAAACCGATGTTATTTTGGGCTAAAGAACCAATTAAAATCAAAATTTATCTCTGATAACACGAAAATAAACTTATATAAGACATTAATTAGACCAATAATGTTATATGACAGCGAGACGTGGGCGATGAACAAAACTGAAGAGAACAGGCTCCTAATTTTTGAAAGAAAAGTTTTAAGATGCATTTTTGGAGCAGTGAAAGAAAACAAGGTCTGGAGAAGTTTATACAATCATGAAATTTACATAAAATTTAGGCAGCCTAACATCTTAAGAGTCCTACAGAATCAGATGGCTGAGACACATTTTTCGAAAAGAGGACCAAGAGCCTGTTAAAAAATTGACGTTTTCAAAGTTTGAGTTTAAACGCAAACGAGGAAGACCACCAATAAGGTGGATGGATTGTGTTGAGAGCGATTTGAGAGTACTGGGCATTAATAGATGGAGAAACATCGCGTCAAACCGGGCTGAATGGAGAAAGCCTTGGCCTCCAGTAGGCTGTAGTGCTGATGAAGAAGAATATACGGCCCCTAATATATACATGAAGTGAAAAAGTAAAATTCCCTTACCTGCAAGATAACTTTTAAAATACATATCTTAGAAACTAAATTTTTAAACCAAATTGAAAAAAAATTACCTTTTCTATTCTGTAAACTTAAAAACTACAAAAGTTCATAAGATTTTAAAATTGAAAAAAATAAATTAAAAACTGTTTGGAAATTGAAAATTTAAAAATATATTCCTTATCATTCTATAAAATAAACATACCAATTGCATTAATACGACTGAGGTACACAGAATTTAAAAAAAAAACAATTAGTTTCTATTTAATGTAAAAATTATTTTCTGATTTATAAATTTGAAAAGTTAGCTTTCGGTTAAATATATAACTTTTTACGTGGTGTGTATATTTTGTGTTTTATAAAAAATATTGCTTCATATAACAAAAGTAAAAAATCAGAAAAAATTTTTTATAATAAATTGAAGATAAATTACCTTTTCCATTCTATAAACTTAAAAAATAATAATTTTATTTTATACGATTTTTAAGATTTTAAAAAAATTTTAAACTGTTAAGAAATTGAAATTTCTACAATATATTCTTTATCATTCCAGGAGAAAATTACACGTATTAATAAAATTGAGTCTCACAAAATTAATAAGACAATTAGCTTCCATTGAATATTAAAATATACCGTTCGTATTAATAAAATTGAGTCTCACAGAATTAAAAAGACAATTAGCTTCTATTGAATAATAAAATATACCGTTCGTATTAATAAAATTAAGTCTCACAGAATTAAAAAGACAATTAGCTTCTATTGAATGTTAAAATATACCGTTCATATTAATAAAATTGAGTCTCACAGACTTAAAAAGACAATTAGCTTCTATTGAATAATAAAATATACCTTTCGTATCAATAAAATTGAAACTCACAGAAGTAAAAAAACAATTAGCTTCTATCTGATATAAAAATATGACGCTCGTATTAATAATTTTGAGGCTCGCAGAATTGAAAAGGCAATTAGTTTCTATTTAATATAAAAAATTACTTTCTAATTCAAAATTTTCAGATTTATCTTTCAGGTAAATATATTTATATATTTTTTTATTTAATGTGCACATTTTGTGCTTTACAAAAAATAAATATTGCTTCATATAACAAAACTAAAAAAGTTAGAAATTTATTTTTTTACTAAATTGAAGATAATTTACCCTTTCCATTCTGTAAACTTTAAAACTTTAAAAGCTTTATGAGGTTTTAAGATCTAAAAATATTAAAAACTTATACAAAATTAAAATTTTTACAATATATTCTTTATCATACTAGGAAAAAAATATACCGCACATAATATTAAAATTGAGGCTTCCAGAATTGAAAAAGCAATTAACTTCTATTTAATATAAAAATTAGTTTCTAATTTAAAAATTAAAAATTTATTTTTCTGGTAAATGTATTTATATTTTTTAATTTATTGTGTATATTTTGTGTTTTATAAAGACTTATTGCTTCATATAAATAAAATGAAAAAAATTTAGAACCAGATGTTTTTTTAGCCAAATTGAAATTAACTTAGCTTTTACATCTTAAAGGTTTATGAAATTTTCAAATAAAAAAATAAAAACTATTAAGAAATTTAAAATTTTACAATATATTATTTTTCATGCTAGGATAAAAGTATACTGCTAGTATTAATACAATTGAGACTCACAAAATTAAACACACAATTTCAATTTGATACAAAAATATACCGCTCGTATTAATAAAATTGAGGCTCACAGAATTAAAAAGACAATTAGTTTCTATTGGATATTAAAATATACCGCTCGTATTAATAAAATTGAGGCTCACAGAATTAAAAAGACAATTAGCTTCTATTGGATATTAAAATATACCGCTCGTATTAATAAAATTGAAAATCACAGAAGTAAAAGCACAATTAACTTCTATCTGATATAAATATATGCCACGCGTATTAATAATTTTGAGGCTCACAGAATTGAAAAGGCAATTAGTTTCTAATTAATATAAAAAATTACTTTCTAATTAAAAAATTTTAGATTTATCTTTCAGGTAAATATATTTATATTTTTTATTTAATCTGCACATTTTGTGTTTTATAAAAAATAAATATTGCTTCATATATCAAAACTAAAAATATTAGAAATCAATTTTTTATACCAAATTGAAGATAATTTATCCTTTCCATTTTGTAAACTTTAAAACTTTAAAAGCTTTATGAGGTTTTAAGATCTAAAAAAATTAAAAACTTATACAAAATTAAAATTTTTACAATATATTTTTTATCATACTAGGAAAAAAATATACCTCACATATTATTAAAATTGAGGGTTACAGAATTGAAAAAGCAATTAGCTTCTATTTAATATAAAAATTAGTTTCTAATTCAAAAATTTAAAATTTATTTTTCGGGTAAATGTATTTATATTTTTTAATTTAGTGTATACATTTTGTGTTTTCTAAAGACATATTGCTTCATATAATAAAATGAAAGAAATTTAGAACCAGATGTTTTTTTAGCCAAATTGAAGTTAACTTCTTAAATGTTTATGAAATTTTAAAATTTAAAAAAAAAAATGAAAACTATTTAGAAATTGAAAATTTTACAATATATCATTTTTCATGCTAGGAAAATAGTATACTGCTAGTATTACTAAAACTGAGATTCACAGAATTAAATACACAGTTTCCATCTGATATAAAAATATACCACTCGTATTAATAAAATTGAGGCTCACAGAATTAAAAAGACAATTAGTTTCTATTGTATATTAAAATACACTGATCGTATTAATAAAACTGAGGCTCACAGAAGTAAAATGAGAATTAGCTTCTATTGGATATTAAAATATACCGCTTTTATTTATAAAATTGAGGCTCACAGAATTAAAAAGACAATTAGCTTTTATTGGATATTAAAATATACCTCTCGTGTTAATAAAATTGAAACTCACAGAAGTAAAAAAACAATTAGCTTTTATCTGATATAAATATATGCCGCTCGTATTAATAATTTTGAGGCTCACAGAATTGAAAAGGCAATTAGTTTCTGTTTAATACAAAAAATTACTTTCTAATTCAAAAATTTTAGATTTGTTTTTCAGGTGAATATATTTATAATTTTTATTTGATGTACACATTTTGTGTTTTATAAAAAATAAATATTGCTTCATATATCAAAACTAAAAAAAATTAGAAATTAATTTTTTATACCAAATTGAAGATAATTTACCTTTCCCATTCTATAAACTTTAAAACTTTAAAAGCTTTGTGAGATTTTAACATCTACAAAAATTAAAAACTTATACAAAATTAAAATTTTTACAATACATTCTTTATCATCCTAGAAAACAATATACCGCACATATTATTAAAATTGAGGCTTACCGAATTGAAGAGTCAATTAGCTTCTTTTTCATATAAAAATTAGTTTCTAATTCAAAAATTTTTTAATTTATTTTTCGGATAAATGTATTTATATTTTTTAATTTAGTGTGTACATTTTGTGTTTTCTAAAGACATATTGCTTCATATAGTAAAATGAAAGAAATTTAGAATCAAATGTTTTTTTAGCCAAATTAAAGTTAACTTCTTAAAGGTTTATGAAATTTTAAAATTAAAAAAAAATAAACTATTAAGAAATTGCAAATTTTACAATATATCATTTTTCATGCTAGGAAGAAAGTTTACTGCTAGTATTAATAAAATTGAGACTCGCAGAATTAAAAAGACAACTTCTATTGGATATTCAAATATTCCGATCGTATAAATAAAATTGAGACTCATAGAGTTAAAAAGAAAGCTTCTACTGAATATTATAATATAACTCTCGTATTAATAAAATTTAGGCTCACAGAATTAAAAGACAATTAACTTCTATTGGATATTAAAATATACCACTCGTATTAATAAAATTGAGACTCACAGAAGTAAAAAGACAATTAGCTTCTATTGAATATTAAAATATACAGGTAGCATGAATAAAATTTAATCTCACAGAATTGAAAAGAAAATTAGATCCTATTGGATCTTAAAATATATTGCTCGTATTAATAAAATTGAGGCTCACATAATTAAAAAGACAATTAGCTTCTATTGGATATTAAAATATACCTCTAGTATTAATAAAATTGAGGCTCACAGAATTAAAAAGACAATTAGCTTCTATTGGATATTAAAATATACCAATCGTATAATTTATAAAATTGAGGATCACAGAATTAAAAAGACAATTACTTCTAATGGATATTAAAATATACCACTCGTATTAATAAAACTGAGGCTCACAAAAGTAAAAAGACAATTAGTTTCTATTGGATAGTAAAATATACCGCTGGTATTAATAAAATTGAGGCTCACAGAAGTAAAAAGACAATTAGCTTCTATTTGATATTAAAATATACCTCTGGTATTAATTAAATTAAGGCTCACAGAATTAAAAAGACTATTAGCTTCTAGTGGATATTAAAATATACCACTCGTATTAATAAAACTGAGGCTCACAGAAGTAAAAAAGACAATTAACTTCTATTGGATATTAAAATATACCACTCGTATTAATAAAATTGAGGCTCATAGAAGTAAAAAAAAGACAATTAGCTTCTAATGGATATTAAAATATATTGCTCGTATTAATAAAATTGAGGCTCACAGAATTAAAAAGACAATTGGCTTCTATTGGATATTAAAATATACGGGTAGTATGAATAAAATTGAGGCTCACAGAATTAAAAAGACAATTAGTTTCTAATGGATATTAAAATATACTGCTCGTATTAATAAATTGAGGCTCATAGAATTAAAAAGACAATTAGCTTCTATTGGATATTAAAATATACTGCTCGTATTAATAAAATTGAGGTTCACAGAATTAAAAAGACAATTATCTTCTATTTGATATAAAAAATTAGTTATTAATTTATAAATTTCAAATTTATTTTCCAGGTAAATATATTTATATTTTTTTCACTGTGTATATTTTATGTTTTATGAAATATATTGCTTCGTGTAACAAAACGAAATAATTTTTCTATAGTTCTGTCTATATTAAGGATATAAAAAATTGTATTTATATCCTAAATATGGACTGAACTATATAAAAAATTGTATTTATTCCCAGAATAACATTTAATTTATGTTTGATCAGAAAGAAGTTCTTAAAATTAGGACTTTTAATTCGAAAAAACTATGTACCCTTAATTGTTATAATTAGTCTTATTAGCATGAAGATACTGATTGCTGTCTATAACCCAAATCAGTTATTTAGCTAGCACTAGTCATCACACCTCAACATGTGTTAGTTGATTATTACTAATACTAGTGAAGAATGTGCAGACTTCTCGTGTTGCAGCGAAAAATTTTCAACCAATTTATTGTATTTTAGATTGATTTATGTAGAGGCCTTTATTCAATTGAAAATTTTTATTGCTGTAACAAAAGAACTCTATGTATTCTCTAACATAACGCTGCTACATTGCCGTTTCTTCAAAACGTACAGGTTGCCGTGAATTAAGGCCTTAACATGAACACAAATCTTGCGTATTTATTTTTATAATACTGGAATTTAAAATTTTTTCGGATTCTGTTAGCTGTATACTTTTAACGCACTATTTGATTAAGTGTCTACCTTTAAAAAAAAGTCGATAAAAACCTTTGTAATGCATGTTAGCCGTTTTTTAAGCAAAATTTTGTTTTATAAATGTTTGATTATCTTCTTTTAAACTATATTTGTATTTTCAAATTGTAATCTTACTGAAGCATATCTACATGCACACACACACACCTATCCCTATGATACTATATAGTGGAACCTAGTCACACACATTCACGTTTATAAGATATATATTTAGGTATTATATATATATATTATATATATCATATATATATATATATACATATATATATATAATATATATATATATATATATGATTTATATAAATAGACTAGACAGATATTAGGATATATTATATAGTAAATATATATATATATATATATATATATATATATATATATATGTGTGTGTGTGTGTGTGTGTGTGTGTGTGTATACGCATATATGTAAGGAAAATTCTCAGGAGTTTTCAAAACTTAAATCAAGGTTAAAAATTCCCGCGTCATTTTCCATTCCCCTTTTTAACCCCTAACCTAAATTGACCACTGGGGCTACAGGTTACGCCCTCAGAGAAGGGGCCTGGTCAATTATAAACCTACATGGCCCTAGCGGACAATTTAGGAAATTTCCAAATAAAAAGGAGATACACGCTAGCGGAGACAGATTTTTCTAGATATTTTACCACCGATGTCGACCCAGGTCTTACGTGTCTTGTACATAGAACTCCATGCTAGCTGACCCTTCCGTTTGTCCTGTCCCTATGATAAAGTGGGAACCGGTCCTTCAACGTTATCTTAATAAAGGTCTTTAGCTTAAACAGTATCATTTTTATTGGCCATGACTGCAACCTACCATCGAGCAGTCCATCTCATTACATATATATATATATATATATATATATATATGTGTGTGTGTGTGTGTGTGTGTATGTGTGTAATGTCGTAATCCAGAGTTAAGGCCAATGGAAAATAGTCTTCTTAATAATAATAAGCTTATTAAATCATCGTTTCTGCTAAAAGCAAAACCTGCGCCATTTTCATTTGTTCGTGTTTGCAAGCTCATCAAATTGTTCCAAAATACTTCCGCCTGATCAGATTATCTTAAAAGCTTACACGAGCATGGGTCTTTTTCATTTATTTTATTATTATAAAAGAGTTCCCTTTTTAAAATCGCTTTTAACTCACGTAATTTCCAACTACCCCTTTTTTTAGACCTGACATATATTTATAATATATCAAAATTATTTAACTTTAATATTTCCTGAAAAACCTCCTCTCTCCCTTTCTAATTCCTTAAAATCTTTTACCCAGCCTCTAAATGTCTTAATCAAAGGAGTGTCTTCGACTTAAATTTCTTCCCAAAGCTTTCTATCCTAAAGAATTTTCCGTCTATTGCTGGGTGCCTTAAGTAGCTTGAAAAATGCAAACAGTTACAACATAGACTATGTATGAAGTTCATAAGCTGCATGGCTTTATCTTAGCCCCCATGAAACAAGGTTTAGTATCGTAGCTATCATTACTATTTTGATACCATTTACAACTTATTTATGTAAAAAAAAAGTTGTTTTACACGTATGTAGAAATAGGAACGACATATCAGACACCCTTAATACATAATAAGAAATACTTTTTTTTTTGATAGTATCATTAAGCAAAATTTTGATTGTTGTGTTTAAAAATGCAAGCATATTCCATTCAGTACAACCAATGATATGAGAGTTGGTGACTCTGGTAGCTTGGGTTATGTTATTATTCAGATATGTTATCATCATCACTAATGGCTATACAGCTCAGTAATGAACCAATACCTTCAAGACGATGGGTCAACTGAATTACATGGGGCCTAGCCCTCAAATCCAGAGATTTCTTACAGTAAGCAGAGAAATTGACAACGAGCAGAGCATAAACAAATAGGAGATATCCAATACCTTTGTCTAACTATATCTTCATATCGACTTCTGGTGGAATCTTATATTTTTCTGTAAAATTATAATTTTACAGTCAATTCGAGGTTTTTTACGTTATATGGGTTCTGGTTGGGTTAATGGAAAAAAAAAGGAAAGTGACGAAAATTTAAAATTGAGCTGTGTCAATTTCCTTCATTTTCATTACCATTACCAGCACCAGATATGTAAAATATCATTAATTACAAATTCAAAATTCAGTTTCATCATTTTCCGTTATTTTTATTTCCACTAGAAGCATCAGATAAGTAAAATACCATTAATTGCAAATTCAAAACCCATCTGTGCCCCTTTCCTTCATTTACATTACCAATACCAGCATCAAATATGTAAAATACTATTAATTGTAAATTCAAAATACAGCTGTATCCCTTTCCTTTATTTCCATTACCGCTGCTGGGATCAGATATGTAAAATACCCTTAATTACAAATTCAAAATTCAGCCTCAATTTTCTTCATTCCCATTACCACTATCAGTAGGAAATATGTGAAATAACATTAATTGCAAATTCAAAATTCATCCGCATTTTCCTTCAATTCCATTAGCACTACCAGCATCAGATATGTAAAATACTATTAATTGTAAATTCAAAATACAGGTATCCCTTTCCTTCATTTCCATTACCACTACCAGAATCAAATATGTGAAATATCATTAAATGCAAATTCAAAATCCAACTGCGTTACTGTCCTTCATTTCCATTATCACTTCCAGCATCAGATATGTAAAATACCCTTAATTACAAATTGAAAATTCAGCCGCATGTTCCTTCATTTCCATTACCACTACCAGCATCAGATATGTAAAATACCCTTAATTACAAATTCAAAATTCAGCCACATTTTCCTTCATTTCCATTACCACTACCAGCATCAGATATGTAAAATACCCTTAATTGCAAATTCAAAATTCAGCCGCATGTTCCTTCATTTCCATTACCACTACCAGCATCAGATATGTAAAATACCCTTAATTACAAATTTAAAATTCAGCCGCATTCTCCTTCATATCCATTACCACTACCAGCATCAGATGAGTAAAATACCCTTAATTGCAAATTCAAAATTCAGCCGCATGTTCCTTCATTTCCATTACCATTACCAGCATCAGATATGTAAAATACTATTAACTGTAAATTCAAAATACAGCTTTTTTTCCTTTACTTCATTTCCATTACCGCTGCCAGCATCAGAAATGTAAAATACCCTTAATTACAAATTCAAAATTCAGCCTCATTTTTCTTTATTCTCATTACCACTACCAGTATCAACTATGTAAAATACTATTAATTGTAAATTCAAAATACAGCTGTACCCCTTTCTTTCATTTCCATTACTACTACCAGCATCAGATATGTAAGATACCTTTAGTTGCACATTCCATATTCAGCCGCATTTTCCTTCATTTCCATTACCACTACCAGCATCATATATGTAAAATACCCTTAATTACAAATTCAAAATTCATCCGCATTTTCTTTCATTTCCATTACCACTACTATCATCATATCTGTAAAATACTATTACTTGTAAATTCAAAATTCAGCCGCATTTTCCTTCATTTCCATTACCACTACCAGCATCAGATATGTAAAATACTATTAACTGTAAATTCAAAATACAGCTGTATCCCTTTCCTTCATTTCCATTACCGCTGCCAGGATCAGATATGTAAAATACCTTTAATTACAAATTCAAAATACAGCTGTATCCGTTCCTTCATTTCCATTACCACTACCAGCATCAAATATGTAAAATACTATTAATTGTAAGTTCAAAATACAGCTGTACCCCTTTCCTTCATTTCCATTACTACTACCAGCATCAGATATGTAAAATACCCTTAATTAGAAATTCCAAATTCAGCCGCATTTTCCTTCATTCCCATTACCACTATCAGAATCAAACAGGTGAAATATCATTAAATGCAAATTCAAAATCCAACTGCGTTACTGTCTTTCATTTCCATTACCCCTACCAGCATCAGATATGTAAAATACCCTTAATTGCAAATTCAAAATCCAACTGCGTTACTGTCTTTCATTTCCATTACCACTACCAGCATCAGATATGTAAGATACCTTTAGTTGCACATTCCATATTCAGCCGCATTTTCCTTCATTTCCATTACCACTACCATCATCAGATATGTAAAATACTCTTAATTACAAATTCAAAATTCATCCGCATTTTCTTTCATTTCCATTACTACTACCAGCATCAGATATGTGAAATATCATTAGTTGCAAATTCAAAATACAGCTGTATCCTTTTCCTTCATTCCCACTACCACTGCGAGTATCAGATATGTAAAATATCATTAATTTCATATTCAAAACCCAACTTCGTCCCTTTCCTTCATTTCCATTACCACTACCAGCATCAAATATGTAAAATACTATTAATTGTAAATTCAAAATACAGCTGTATCCCTTTTCTTCATTTCCATTACCGCTGCCAGCATCAGATATGTAAAATACCTTTAATTGCAAACTCAAAATTCAGCCGCATGTTCCTTCATTTCCATTACCACTACCAGCATCAGATATGTAAAATACCCTTAATTTGAAATTCAAAATTCAGCCGCATTTTCCTTCATTCCCATTACCACTATCAGAATCAAACAGGTGAAATATCATTAATTGCAAATTCAAAATCCAACTGCGTTACTGTCTTTCATTTCCATTACCACTACCAGCATCAGATATGTAAAATACCCTTAATTGCAAATTCAAAATCCAACTGCGTTACTGTCTTTCATTTCCATTACCACTACCAGCATCAGATATGTAAAATACCCTTAATTGCAAATTCAAAATCCAACTGCGTTACTGTCTTTCATTTCCATTACCACTACCAGCATCAGATATGTAAAATACCCTTAATTGCAAATTCAAAATCCAACTGCGTTACTGTCTTTCATTTCCATTACCACTACCAGCATCAGATATGTAAAATACCCTTAATTGCAAATTCAAAATCCAACTGCGTTACTGTCTTTAATTTCCATTACCACTACCAGCATCAAATATGTAAAATACCCTTAATTGCAAATTCAAAATCCAACTGCGTTACTGTCTTTAATTTCCATTACCACTACCAGCATCAAATATGTAAAATACCATTAATTGCCAATTTAAAATTCAGCCGCATCACCTTCCTTTATTCCCATTACCACTGCCAGTACCGGTATAACGTAACCAATACCGACATATTATAATTTTGGAGAAAAATATCTGCTTGAATATCATATGGTACCAAGGGTGTGAGATTTCACAGTTTTGAGATGACAGGTGTACAAGAATAATCACAGCTATAATTCTAAGAAAAAGTTTATGCTCACCATTCTCGTGTCCGACGAAATGGCCTCTGTGCGGACTGCGCAAGGATCTTATTTGCGCAACAGTAGCGCCGAAGTGAATTGAAGAGACTTTATGAGCAAATCCAAAGGCTTCAGGTTAGGTCAGGGCAGCATTAGCTCCGTTAAACCATTTAATTGTTACAATCATAACTAAGCTGATAACTTTTCTCTGAAAAACATTAATAAATAAATTGTTATTTTTTTCATTCGTGGTAAAATCATTCCGGCATCACAATACGTAACTAGTGGTAAAATCTATTCATCTTAATCCGTTCATGGTCTGCGTAGCGTGCCATACTATGGTGAGATTACTATAGTGAAATCGTATCTATTTACACGTTTCATTAACAATGGCATTGTCATGAGATTTGGGGAGTATCGATGGACCGAAAGCCATATATCCCCGGTAGTGGACACAGGGCCGTTACTAGATACTTTATGGTCTGCGCCCCTACCATCAAATATAGGGAGAAAATATATAAATAGGGTTCCTCTTCTATATCATATATTCAGAACGAACTTAAAATATTATGTTCATTTTCAAAATGTTCCTAATATATGAGTTTTTAATTTTTTTCTTCCATATTTACCTTAAAAATACTAAAAATATTTTTTTAACTCTTTGGGGATATTGTTTTGTTGATAAACTGAATAGTTTATTTGAGGGGAATATTTTTTTATTTGGAAGTTAAATTTTCATAAAAAAAGTTGTGAATTTTTAAATTTAAATTTAGTTTTAATAACTTTAATAAATTTTAAATTTAAAAATTTTAAATTTATCAAAGTTAATAAAACTAAAAATACAAAAATTTGTATTAAAGCATATTAGGGGGTTTTGGTAAATATTTTATAAGAATCTATAACAAGATTAGTCTCTAGAAATGTTATCTAGATAGCTCATCCCGTTAAATGTTATCTTTAATTTTTGTTTGTATTATTTAATTTTCCTTTTTAAGGTAGCTTTATCCCTTTAAATGTAATCTTTAATATAATATAATCCTTTAAATGTAATCTTTATTGTAATATTTATTGTCCCTTTAAATGTAATCTTTAATGTAAATGTAATCTTTTTGTTTTTATTATTTAATTTTCCCACTTCAGATAGCTTTATCCCTTTAAATGTAATCTTTAATATAATGTAATCCTTTAAATGTAATCTTTATTGTAAAATTTATTGTCCCTCTAAATGTAATCTCTAGTGTAAATGTAATCTTTTTGTTTTTATTATTCAATTTTCCTCCTTCAGATAGCTTTATCCCTTTTAAATGTAATATTTAATATAATGTAATCCTTTAAATGTAATCTTTATTGTAATATTTACTGTCCCTTTAAATGTAATCTTTAAATTAAATGTAACCTTTTTGTTTTTATTATTTAATTTTCCTCCTTCAGATAGCTTTATCCCTTTAAATGTAATCTTTAATATAATGTAATCCTTTAAATGTAATCTTTATTGTAATATTTATTGTCCCTTTAAATGTAATCTTTAATGTAAATGTAATCTTTTTGTTTTTATTACTTAATTTTCCTCTTTCAGATAGCTACATCCCTTTAAATGTTATCTTTAATATAATTTAATCCTTTAAATGTAATCTTTATTGTAATATTTATTGTCCCCTTAAATGTAATCTTTAATGTAAATGTAATCTTTTTGTTTTTATTATTTAATTTTCCTCCTTCAGATAGCTTTATCCCTTTAAATGTAATCTTTAATATAATGTAATCCTTTAAATGTAATCTTTATTGTAATATTTATTGTCCCTTTAAATGTAATCTTTAATGTAAATGTAATCTTTTTGTTTTTATTATTTAATTTTCCTCCTTCAGATAGCTTTATCCCTTTAAATGTAAACTTTAATATAATGTAATCCTTTAAATGTAATCTTTATTGTAATGTTCATTGTCCCTTTAAATGTAATCTTTAATGTAAATGTAATCTTTTTGTTTTTATTATTTAATTTTCCTCCTTCAGATAGCTTTATCCATTTAAA
>CM063509.1:123507954-123517954 GCA_032207245.1 Pardosa pseudoannulata | reverse complement strand
GGCAAACTCTCAAATTATGACAATTCTGACGAGTGGATCGGGACAGCCAGTTTGGGTGCTTACACTTCCTGTAGAAAATTGCTCAGCTCACTGGCGCCATCTATTCACTAATATATTAACTAATGGATTAACTAATGTAAAAATGTAAGTTTCTAAATTATTATATTATTATAACATTTTTTCAGAACAATGTTTTTATCTTTATAAATCAGGCCGTTTACTGCCCATTATAGACAGCTTGAGATATAAAGTTTATAATAGAAAAAAAATGATTTTAGAATAATAAAAGATTAAAAAATATTGACAGTTAAAAATAAAAATCAATTTCAAAAACTGTCAAAAATGTAAAAAAAATATTAGAAATAAAATGAAATATTAAATTATAAAAATAATAATAAATATTAAAATTAATAAATTTATTACAATAAAATATTAGAAATACTAGCACTTCTCAAGCTCATTTCTTAGCAGAAACTAATTCTTTAAACTTAAAACGACAAAAACAAACAAAAATAAAATTCAAAAATTAAATAAAATACAAATAAAAAGGAGAAAATTGACTGGAAATATTGTCAAAAATCTAAATAAAATAATAAAATAACTGTCCAATTAATTGAGTAGTTTTAGTTAATATATTAGTGAATACATGGCACCAGTGAGCCGAGCAATTTTCTATCGGAAGTGTAAGAACCCAAAATCTGGCTGTCCCGATCCACTCGTCAATTCTGGCTTTAGTTTCAAACGGAAGGGCAGTTTATTGTTTGTCTATTGGCTGTTGTAACATGAAAATGAATGGGAAGGGCATTATAGTAGTTCGTGACGTTCCGACAAATTGCCTTATATACAGCACAAGGTATAAACTATAAACCCTTGTGCAGGCTACAAAATTGATATCTATGCAAATGTGACTATCTCCCAGTCAAGTGCCCGTGTTCTCTGCCAGTGACGTTACTTACGTTGGTTTGGCATTTTAAGCTATACGGTAAGTGTGTATATTTTTTTTTAATTTAATTTTTTTATCCCTTTTATAAGTAGTGGCTGTGTTGGAGTACCGACAATATTATTTTGAATTTGTGTAGCGGTCTTTTTGCAAGATCATCTTATTAATTATGTAACTTGGTGTTCTAAGAAAGCTCTTAACTACGTAGTCTGCACAAACCGCATACATGTTAGTTTACTAGTAACTGAAAATTATTATTGTTGTTGTTGTTGTTGTAACTTATTTCCCTTGGACAAGCAAAAAACATAAACCACAGGAAACTTGAATTAAGACATGGAGTGCAACTTTCGCTTTTTATAAAAAGATCCGCTAGGGTGAAAGAACGATTTTACTCAACGTGACTCAAAGTAAACTCAAAGTGAAAATCAAAGAATGCCATGTACCCTTGAGGATTTCAACAAGCTTCTCATCTTCCCAGGGCAAATAATCACCATTAAATTGAATTCTCCTTATGATTTTAGATGGTTCTCCAGAAAGTATACTTACCACCTCTAAAATTTAAATGTAAACATAAAATTTGGAGAAATAAAGCACATTTCTTTACATTCTATTGTCTAACTGATAATAAATTTTTAAAAAATAGGAAGACATTCAGAAGAGAAATAAATGGACCACGATGCAGATGTATTAACTCATTGATGTCTGAGTCATTTATGTCAAATATATATTCTTAATTTGATTTTACAAGCAAACTGCCTTTAACCCTTTTTACCTTGACGGTACTTATAAGTACCGCTTCAATCAAACACCTATATGTTCCTAATAAGCCGTTTTTCCTGACGGTACTCACAAGGACATGATAGATGCAGTTCGTACAGCAGAAAAGAAATGACAGCACCAATCAGGAATCCTTTTTATTCACATAGTAGGGATTTTATAAATGGCGTGCTGCATTCGAAGGTCATTTTGTGGTAGAGATGGTACCCGTGCTGTTCAATTCAGTAAATTGAGTGGTTTATTACCAGTTATTTGGTACTATTACTTTTGAGAGACTTCTATACTTCTCAGGTCAGCATTTCATTTGTTTAATTCATAATTTATTTTTTTATTTTCTATCACAGAGTCCAAAACATATGTTGGCACTAGAAAGTACCAGCTGCAAAATTAACTACTAATATCCAGTAAAAATTAATTTTCTTTTTTCTATGATTATTCTCCATTAAAACCTATCTAATGATGCAAAAATGCAGTAAGAAAGTTGATGGTAAATTAATATTTTATAACTGGCGTGCTTCAGTCGAAGATTATTTTGTGGTAGAGTTGATACACTTGTTGTTCAAGTGAGTAAATTTAGCGGTTTATTACCAGTTATTTGGTAGTATTATTTTTAGAAACTTCTATACTTCGCTGGTAAGCATTTTATTTGTTTTATTCATAATTTAATTTTTTATTTTCTATCATAGAGTCAAAAACATATGTTGGTAGTAGAAAGTACCAGCTGCAAAATTAACTACTGAAATACAGTAAAAATTAATTATCTTTTTTCTATGATTATTCTATATTAAGACTGATCTAATGATGCAAAAATGCAACAAGAAAGTTGATGGTAAATTAATATTTTATAACTGGCGTGCTGCATTCGAATGTTATTTTGTAGTAGAGTTGGTACCCGTGTTGTTGAATTCAGTAAATTGAGTGGTTTATTACCAGTTATTTGGTACTATTACTTTTCAGAGACTTCTATAATTCTCAGGTCAGCATTTCATTTGTTTTATTCATAATTTAATTTTTTATTTTCAATCATAGAGTCAAAATCATATGTTGGTACTAGAAAGTACCAGCTGCAAAATTAACTACTAAAATGGAGTAAAAATTAATTTTTTTTCTATGATTATTCTCCATTACAACTTATCTAATGATGCAAAAATGCAGCAAGAAAGTTGATGGTAAAATAATATATTTATAACTGGCGTGCTTCATTCGAAGGTTATTTTGTGGTAGAGTTGATACACGTGTTGTTCAATTGAATAAATTTAGCGGTTTATTACCAGTTATTTGGTACTATTATTTTTTTAAATACTTCTATACTTCACAGGTAAGCATTTCATTTGTTTTACTCATAATTTAATGTTTGATTTTCAATCATAGAGTCAAAAACATATGTTGGTACTAGAAAGCACCAGCTGCAAAATGAGGAATTTGCACATGTGGGGGATTCGAACAACTTATTATTTTTCTGATAATTCCAGACTCGTAGATTCCAAAAATGTTCACAAAAATGTAAAAAAACTGGGTCTATCATTTAAAAAATTAATTTTAAAGTTAAGCGAAAATCACGTGACATCAAAACGCTCCGTGATTGGTTGTGACGTCATCGTTCACGTTGTCCAATATTTTCTTATTGCTTGTAAAAGCGCACTATTTTCCGATTTTGTTTTTGCAAGTTCCTGAAATTTTCTAGCTATCAAAATTTATTTTTATTTAAACCTGAAGGTTTATTTTATCGATCTAGATAGCTTAGTTATCTCAATTTGTCATAAATGTCTCTTCTACCTGGATTTACCAAAGGACAGTCAGACAACCTCCCGAAAATTGACAGCATGTCAATGTTTTCGTTCTTGGTAAAAAAAAAAAAAAAAAAAAAAATAAAAAAAAAAAAAAAAAAAAAAAAAAACGGATTTTATGGGAGCAGAAATACGGGAATTAAAACCCAAAGGTATGTAAAATCATTTATATATTTATCCAATTTTACTTAACATGTATTAATATTTTATTCATGCTAATCACAGCTCTTCTGTTTGTAGACATAGACAAGTCAAATAAATATACATATATCATATACACACATTTGTAGTAGCATCGCTTTTTATAAATAGAGATAGATGTAATATATTAAAATAAAAATTAGAGGAGGTATTTATTGTGAGACCGGGACCTTTAGCCTTCGTGTTGCAAAAAGTAGACCGTAGCGCTCCAAAACCAAACCAATTCTTAAGTATTTTAAATTTGATGAAAAGAAATTTAAAATCTTTAAAAGGCTTTACTTAATTATTTATGCTTTTTTAAATAGCAATACAATTTTATTGCCTTTAATATTAATGTTAAATTAAAAAATGTATAAAGTTTCTGAAATTAAATTTAATTTTTAAAGTAATATCATTATAAGTATTTTAAAAATATTATATACTTTTTTCAAATTAGTCACCAATTTAATCGAAAAATATCACTGTGAATTGATACACTTAAGAAAGTATGCATCTCTGAAGAAAATATTTATAATACCTTGAAAATACATAACCGTTCCCTCCCTCGAGTTATTTATTAGATAATTATATGCTTTAGACTTTTATATGTTTTACGATATTTATATGCTTTATCAAACATTTATTGTAGTTGAACTCTGTGATAATACCCCCTCAGGGGGTTCACTTTCTTTAAGTGAACACGGGCTTCACGACCCCGAGGTTTCCCAGTGTCTTTTGTTTTCTCCCTCCGTGGGGCTTGCTACCATTTGGCAAGTGTGGGTGTCGCGTCCCTAGTGTCCCATAGCGCTCCTTCTCTCTTTCCTCTCCCTCCGTTAATATTTGCCCTTTTTTTCCTTTTTCCTGCAAACTGTTTTCTATTTATTAACCTATGTGTTTTTTTTATTTGTTTGCTTTCATTTTTTTTCACAAAAGAATTAAAATTTAAAAAAAAAATTAAAATTGGAAAAATTAAAAAAAAAAAAAAAAAAAAAAATGTGCTATCTGTCCTTCTAACCTGGCGGCGTATCAACCCCGATCTGGTGTTTTTTGACTTGTCCACTTTATGGGTCCTAGTACCACTCTTCGGCCTCTGCCGTGAGGTACACCGTTTGGGCTAGGGAACGGATCCATGTGGACTTGGGGGGAAACGCCGGAGGAGTCGCGTGCTTCGTCCGGAGTGGCTTTAAGAACCGTTCTGCCTAAAACGGTCCCAGAGGTTGTGTCCCTTGGTGCGTTTGTCTGGTCGGCGGGGACTCCGCTCATAATGTGAAATCCTCCTCTAGCTTCTGCTGTGGACCGTGCACCTGGTGCACGTTATGAGGGTCTTCCCGTTGCTCATTTCACGAAGACACCGTAGGTTACACTTTACGCGTTAGAAAAGTGTGGGGAAGCGAGGTCTGGCGGGGGCCTCGTGGAACTGGAAGTAATCCGTGGTTTTTTTTACATTATGGAGCAAGCTAAAGAGAATTCGCATATGCCTACGGGCGCTAGTTCTCAGCCTGCTTCAACTGCTTTTCCGTCTAATGGTATTTCATGGGCGGAAGAAATGGAAAAGCACGATTGTGCTTCACATACTAATGAACGTTTTTTCCTAATTCAACCAAAACAAATGTCTTTTGAAAAAATTTCACCCTTTTTAATCCAAAAAACAGTAAGCTCTATAGTTGGTAATGTAAAATCTATTAAGAAACTTCGTTCTGGAGACCTCCTCATTGAAGTCGCAAATAGCGCACAAGCTAAGAACATAAGTAAACTATCCCATTTCCAAAGCGTTCCTGTCAGTGTTTCAGCTCATACTACTTTAAATTTTTCCCGTGGTGTTATCTCCGAATTTGATCTTCTACACACATCCGAAACAGAAATAGTTGACAATCTAAAAAGCCAGAATGTTTGTGCAGCTCGTCGAATAACCATTCGTCGAAACGAAACCACAATACCTACCAAACATATAATTCTAACATTTCAGACTCCTACCCTACCCAAATACATCACTGCTGGATACTTGAATTGCTCTGTCCGCCCTTATATCCCTAACCCGCTTCGTTGTTTTAATTGTCAAAGATTTGGCCATTCCAAAATAGCCTGCCGTGGTTCTCTAGCTTGTGCGAGATGTTCCACTGTCGGTCACGAAAGCGAGGCTTGCTCGGGCATTGCAAAATGTATAAACTGCCAAGGAGATCACCCCGCTTATTCCCGCTCATGCCCTAAATGGATCGCAGAAAAAGAAATTCAGACCTTGAGGGTAACCCAGAATATAAGTTATATTGAAGCAAGGAAACAAATAAATTCCCGTACTCCCAAAGTTGGAGTATCATATGCTGATACGACCGCTTTCCGTAAGCCCACAAAATCTATAGCCACCCAAACCGAAACTCCTATTTTCTATGCTCGTCCTCAACCTAATACCCAGACTGTACATGAATCCAACACCCCTACTCTGAAAGCCGTAAATAATCCTTTACCTCCTCGGGATTCGATACCTGAGAGCCGTTCCCAGAATATAAATATTAAAAAATCAAATAAAAAAAATAAATCGGATGCCAGTACCAGACGAAATAGTAAAATTACTCCTGTTTCAACACTCCCTGCCACTAAAACCTCATCCATAAAACGTAATGCAGTCTCAAAATCCACTAAATCTCTTTTAAAAGATTTCCAGAAAAATCCTACTTCGTCTGATAAACAAAATAATTATGAAACTGAAGAAGCTATAAAAGGTTATGTCTCCACCGGCGAAGAAATGTCGACGGATGGGTCAGAAACAGACCATTCTTCTGTTTTTATTTAATTTTTTTTTCTTTTTTTCTTTTTTGTGGCTTTCCCGTCCTCATGTTTTAATTATGGCGGTCATCTCATGGAACTGTCATGGCTTTAAAACTCATGTTTCCGACCTTCGGGACCTGGTCAATACATTTCATCCTGTGTGTATCGCTCTCCAGGAAACTTATCTTGACATGAGTAAAGTTGCCAAGCTCCGGCGTTACAGCACTATTAGAAAAGACTATACTAGTGGTGTAAATGTTTCTGGTGGTGTCGCCCTTCTCACCGCGCATGACTATCCCTCATCTCCCATTTCTCTTAAAACACATCTACAAGCAGTTGCTGCGAGAATTCACCTTAACTGTCTGATTACTGTTTGCAGCCTTTATCTCCCTCCGAAAACCTCTGTTGACCATATTACTTTAAATAATCTTGTTTGTGAACTTCCTCCCCCTTTTATAATTTTAGGTGATCTCAACGGCCATAACCCGCTGTGGGGAAGCCCTAATATAAATCGTCGTGGGAAACAAATTGAAAGACTCATCTCTGACCACAACCTTTGTTTATTCAATACTGACCAGAACACTTACTTCCATTTTCCTACCCAATCTTACCATGCACTTGATCTCGCTATTTGTTCACCCTCTCTCTTTCCTTTGTTTAACTTTAATGTTGATAATGATCTCCATAATAGTGACCATTTTCCCATCATTCTAAGGCACACCACTCACACCACTACCGTTCAAAGTATTCCACGTTATATAGTAGATAAAGCCAATTGGAAAATGTTTTCTAGTTTTGCTGAAATTCCTAATGACGTCGTTGAAAGCCTTTCAATCGAAGAGGCGGTTACTTCTGTAACTTAAATCATTATTAACGCCGCTGATAAGGCAATTCCTAAATCTTCTGGAAGCTGCCGTAAGCAAAGCAAGCCATGGTGGAATGATGACTGCCGCGATGCTTATAGAGACAAGAGAAGAGCGTGGTGCACTTTTCGTCGCCGTCCTACTAGCGAAAATTTAGTTACCTTTAAGAGGTACAGAGGTGTGTTTAGGCGCACTTTGCGTCGCAGCCAGAGGGATTCGTGGAGAAACTATGTTAATAGCATATCTTCTGTCTCTACCAAACAGCTATGGAACAAAGTAAAGCGTGCTTCCGGATATTACCCCAACCATCAAATTCCAACTTTGAAATATGGCAATAGCACTATCTCTTCTTTAAATGATATAGCCAACACAATAGCCTTTACATTTTCGGATACCTGTTCCACTAATGGGTACAACCTCCCATTCATCAGAATAAAAACCAAAGCAGAAAAAACCAAATAAATTTTCGTACATAAGTTTCTCTGCCTTACAATAGCAAATTTACCTTATATGAACTACGTAAAGCCCTCGATAATACCCATAAAAGTTCTACTGGCCCTGATAATATTTCCTATGCTATGATAAAAAATCTGTCTCCGGCTTCTTTAAATAACATTCTATACCTATACAATAGAATTAACAAGAAAATACTTTTCCATCTTCTTGGAGAATGGCTATTGTCATCCCCATTTTGAAACCTTGCAAGGATCCCACGAATCCTCTGAAATACCGCCCAATTACTCTTACCAACTGTCTCTGTAAAAGTTTAGAAAAAATGGTTAATTCTCGTTTGGTGCATTTCCTTGAAAGTCATCGCCTCCTTACTAATCTCCAAAGTGGTTTTCGACATGGTAGAAGTACCATAGATAATATCGTGGACTTGGAGAGCAGAATACGGAACGCCTTTGTTAGGAGAAACCATTTAGTCTCTATTTTTATTGACGTTGAAAAAGCGTATGATCGTACATGGAGATACGGTGTACTGCGTCAACTCTACAATTTCGACTTAAGGGGTAACCTGCCTATTTTTATCAGAAATTTTTTATATAGGCGTGATTTTAAAATTCGACTAGGTAACACTTTTTCGGATGTTTTTATAAAAGAAGAGGGTGTACCTCAGGGTAGTGTTCTTAGCGTTACGCTTTTTAGTATCGCTATAGACAACATTTTAAAAGTTTTGCCGCTGTCTGTAAAAGGCAACCTATATGTTGATGACCTGCATATTTCCTGTGAAGGAGCTGATATGCGTTTTGTCACTCGACAACTACAAACAGCGATAAATAAGATCATTAAATGGTCTGACGAGAATGGTTTTCAGATTTCTAAAACGAAGACTTGCGGGGTTCATTTTTGCCGGAAACGTGGTCTCCACCCGGACCCTGAAATTAGTATCGCGGGCAACAACATCGGTATGGTTAATCAGGTAAAATTTCTGGGTATTACTTTTGACAGAAAACTTACCTTTTTACCCCACATTATGGACCTTCGGAAGAGATGTGAAAAATCGTTAAATATTTTAAAAGTTCTCTCGAATACTTCCTGGGGTGCCGATCTGATTCCCTTTTAAGAATCTATTAAGCTCTAATTCGTTCTAAGTTGGACTATGGCTGCATAGTATACGGCTCTGCTAGGCAATCTGTCCTTAAAAAATTAAATGTTATTCACCACACCTCTCTCCGTTTATGTTCGGGAGCATTTCGTACTTCTCCCGTCGAAAGTCTGTATGTGGACTCTTGTGATGAAGAGCTGGAACTTAGACGCAAGATCCTATCTTGTTTTTATTATGTAAATATTTCATCTTTGATCAATCATCCCCATCATAATCATAATTTTAATCCTTTTCTCACGCGTCTCTATCAGGCAAGGCCTTCTTGTACTCCACCCTTTTATTATAGGATTAAACATATTTTAAAGGACATTGATTTTAACATCACCAGTATTCTCTCTAAGGATCAAGTAGCTCCATGGAATTGTCCTAACCTTACCTTTTTAAATCCTTTTAAGAACTTTGACAAAAATTCAACTGCTGCTTTTATTTATACACAAATTTTTTATCATCATAGACAAAGTTATACTGAGTATACGCCAATTTTTACTGATGGTTCAAAATGTGGTAATTTTGTAAGCTGTGCTTATGTGATTGGGAACAATATTTATGCTTACAAGTTGCATCCCGCTATTTCTATTTATTCTGCTGAGTGTATGGCTATTCTGAAAGGGTTAGAACATTTGTATAAATATAAGAAAGCCAAATATATTTTTTATTCTGACTCTATGAGTGTATTGGAATCTCTGCGTTCATTGAACTGCAAGAGCCATCCTTTAGTTTTCAAAATTCTTTATCTCATCGAAAGCCTTCAATCGCTTGGTTTCACGATCCTTTTCTGTTGGGTTCCGTCCCATGTGGGCATACAGGGAAATGAAACAGCTGATAGCGCTGCAAAGTCTGCTACTGATTTCCTCAACTTTCCTCTCCCTTGCAGTGATACTAAAAAGTACATTAAAAGTTGTTTTTATAAAATATGGCAGAAGGCATGGGACGAGAAGTCTGATAATAAACTGCACGCCATCAAGCCGAATATCGAGAAGTGGCGCACTCTTTCTTCTCGAAAACAGGATGTTATTCTCACTCGTCTCCGTATCGGACACACTCGGTACACTCATCGCCATCTTTTGCTTGGTGACCAGCC
>CM063509.1:123493976-123507854 GCA_032207245.1 Pardosa pseudoannulata | reverse complement strand
GGCTGGTGGATAGACTTGATCATCTGCTACGGTTCAAGATCGATTGACTGTGAGCGTATAGGCCCGGCTAGCACTGGTGCAGAATCCTGCATCCCCTTGTTGGGCTCCATGGTGGGTGGTGCGGTCGGGTCCGAATCTCTAAAATCTTTAATATGGGTACTTTAAAAGCACATTCCCCCGTCAACGAGTCGTGTACTAGTCATGAAACAAGCACTTTATTTCGTTTTTTCATAATCAAATGCACAGAAGGTAATTTCCATGATATTTCTCCATTTTTAATTCATAAAGTTATTCAATCTAATGTAGGTGAAGTTTCGTAACGTTAAAAAATTGCGGTCAGGTGATCTTCTAGTGGAGGTAGCTAATAACATTCAAGCCGTCAGCATCACTAAACTTAAAACTATAGGTAATAGAACTGTTTCCATAAGCATTCATAAAAGCTTAAATCAATCCCGAGGCGTCATTTCTGAACCTGACCTACAAAACACCTCTGAGTCAGAAATTCTTGAAAATCTGAAGTCGCAATATGTCACTGCCGTCCGCCGCATAACTATCCGAAGAGACAACAGACTAATTAATACTAAGCATATAATCTTAACTTTTGAATTACCAAAACTCCCGAATAAAAAGCAGGTTTCTTACACTGCCCTGTCAGACCATATATTCCAAACCCTTTGCGATGTTTTAAATGTCAACGATTTGGACATTCGCAAACGTCCTGCCGTGGGTCATTGACCTGTGCGCGTTGTTCCGAACCTGGTCACAATAGCGAAGGATGCACTGCGCCATGTAAATGCATTAATTGCAAAGGCGATCATCCCTCATACGTACGTTCTTGCCCTAACTGGATATTCGAAAAGGAAGTTCAAACTGTAAAAATAAAACAAAATATACCGTACATCGAAGCCCGTAAAATAGTACAATCTAAAACTCCAAAACCTGGTCTCTCTTATTCTGCTGCCACGAAATCTACAAAATCCGTAGCCACTCAAACAGATTTGCCTCTTAAAGTAATTTCTCACCCCGTATCCTCACAATCGAAAAAGACTAAACGCCCTGTTTCGCAAGAAGTCTCTGAGCCTGTTAGGCAAGATACTTTCCGTAAAGAAAAAACTCTCAATAAAAAAAGCACTGAAACCAGACCTCAAATTCCAAAAGAATCAACTTTTAATAGAAAACAAACACGTTTCAAACAAAAAAAATATCCCTCCCCAGCCGTATGTCGACGACTCTATCCTAAATCTAAATCCTTCAGACTCTGATGTATCGGAAGAGTCTATGGATCAGTCTGATACTGACTCTCCCAATCATAGTAAGGGGACTACTCAAACATTGTCAAGTACTTCTAACCCCTTTTGACCATGGCCCTGCTGCTTTCATGGAATTGCCACGGGTTTCTTAATAAAATCGATGATCTGCACGTCCTCATTCATGATCATAATCCCGCTTGCTTTGCTCTACAAGAAACATTTTTAAATTCTCATAATAAAGTACCGAAAATCCGTAACCACACAATTATAAGAAACGATTATGAACTTGGCAATAAAGCTTCTGGTGGTGTAGCACTTATCATATCAAATACCATACCTTTTCAGTCTCTAAATCTAAATACAAATCTTCAAGCCGTTGCCGCACGTGTCCGTCTGAAATGCCTCACTACTGTCTGCAGCATATATTTACCCCCCAATGAACAAATTAACTTACGTCACCTGATTAATTTAATAAATCAACTTCCACCTCCAATAATCCTGTTAGGCGACTTTAATGCCCATAGCCCTCTTTGGGGTGGTCCTGAAGTCAATAATAGAGGCCAAATAATCGAATCGCTCATATCTGATCTTTCTTTATGCATTCTCAATAACGGGGATAACACTTATTTTCACAAGCCTACCAAGAGTTTCCACGCCATAGACCTTGCAATATGTTCTCCTTCAGTTTATTCTTTATACTCATTTTTCGTTTCAACTGACCTTCACAATAGTGACCACTTTCCGATATTTCTATCTCCGCTATACCATAACTCTCAAAATATTCCTGAACACGTTCGGTACATTGAAAGAAGAGCTGACTGGCTATCTTTCTCTTCTCTCGCTATTATTACTCCTGACCTAATCACCGGAACAATAGATGAAGCTGTCAATAACGTAACCTACACCATTATCAAAGCAGCGGACGTAACAATTCCAAAATCTTGCCCTTCAGTGAGGAAAAATAAAAAACCGTGGTGGAACGATGATTGCCTCTATGCCAAAAAACAGCAGCAGAAGGCATGGAGTATCTTTCGGAGATACCCCACTACTGAAAACTTTATCATTTTTAATAAGACCAAAGCTATTGCCAGAAAAATTAGACGCCGGTCTCAGAGAGAATCTTGGATGAAATATGTCTCGAGTATCACTACCTCAACGTCCAGTAAAGAACTTTGGCAAAAGGCTAAAAGAGCAATGGGCATTTATCATAATAATCCAATTACCTGTCTATCTTATAAGGGAGAAATAATTTCTAATATTAAAGACATAACTAACACAATTGGTGAAACCTTTGCCTTTGCCTCCAGTAAACTCTCGTATCCGAAACACTTCCAGTCATATAAAACGATGTCCGAGAAACAAAGATTAAATTTTAATACCTCATTAAATTTGCCATACAATAGCCCTTTTAATATTAAAGAATTACTTTTCTGTTTACGTCAGTGTAAAAATACTTCTCCTGGTCCTGATGCCATTTCTTTTAGCATGATAAAATATCTCTCTCTCAGTTCGCTCACTAACCTTCTGCATCTGTACAATAGAATCTGGATAGAAAATACCTTTCCAACATCTTGGACTAAAGCAATAACTATTCCCGTTACTAAACCTGGAAAAGACCCCACTAATCCGTGCAACTACCGTCCCATTGCTCTTACTAGCTGCCTATGCAAACTACTTGAAAAAATGGTAAACAGACGCCTGGTTTTTATTCTAGAAAAGGAGCATCATATTCATCCCTTTCAAAGTGGTTTTAGAAAACATAGATCAACCTTAGATAACATCCTATATCTCGAAACTCAAATCCGTAATGCTTTCCTGAGACGGAACCATCTAATATCTATTTTTTTTGACATAAAGAAAGCATACGATCAGACTTGGAGATATGGCATTCTTAGAGATCTCCATTGTTTAGGATTTCGTGGCAACTTGCCAAATTTTATTAAGAACTTCCTTTCTTATCGAGAATTTAAAGTTCGGATTAACGGCACACTATCTAACAGATTTATTCAGGAAGAGGGCGTTCCTCAGGGATCCGTTCTTAGTGTCACCCTTTTTTCTCTAAAGATTAATGATATACTAAATCAAATTCCATCAACTGTGAATGCATGTTTATATGTTGACGACCTGCAAATCTCCGCAGCAGGGAAAGACATTCGTTTTATTGAACGACAATTACAAACCTCCATTAATCGAATTCTTAAGTGGTGCGATATAAATGGTTTTAAAATATCTGAGGACAAAACTACTTCTGTTCATTTCTGCCGTAAACGTGGACTCCATCCGGACCCTGAGCTATTCTTAGGACCTTTTAAAATTGACGTGCACGATTGTGTTAAATTTTTAGGTATTTACTTTGACAATAAACTTACGTTTGCTAAACATATTTCTTATATCCGGACAAAATGTGAAAAGAGCTTAAACCTTTTAAAAGTGTTATCTAATACTTCATGGGGAGCCGATCGTGATGCCATGCTTAGAATATACCGTGCTGTCATCCGGTCAAGAATTGATTATGCTTGTTGTGTTTATGGCTCTGCTCGCGCATCTGTTTTAAGAAAGCTAGACACGGTGCATCATTCCGCTCTTCGGATATGCTCCGGTGCTTTTAGAACTTCACCCATTCATAGCCTTCTTGTAACTTGTCACGAACCATCTCTACATTATACTCGTCATAAAATATCACTTAACACCTACTTTTTTATCCTGTCTCATCATTCGCACCCATTGAGAAAAATCTTTTTAGACACTCATCTGGATCGTCTTTATACAAATCGCCCACATTCCATTCCTTCATTTGGCTTCAGAATTCGGAGAATTCTGGAAGGTACTCAGTTTATTAACGTTAATATCTCGCCTCGCCTCTTATTTGAAACACCACCTTGGGAGAGCCATAAAATTCACTACCTTCAACCCTTTAAGGGCTTTGTAAAAGAAAGCACAGACCCCTACATTTACCAACAACTCTTCAGCTCCCTTCAGGCTCAATATCTTAACTATGAGAATATCTATACAGACGGCTCAAAATCTGAAGATTATACTGGTTTTGCGTTTTGTGGCGACTCTAATGATTGCAGCTACAAACTTCATCCTTTTTGCTCCATATTTACAGCAGAAGTAATTGCAATATACGAGGCTTTAAGATACATATCTTCCAGCAGCAATAGACTCTTCATAATCCACTCGGACTCAATGAGTGCATTGGAAAGCCTGAAATCTAATTCCATTACTCACAGTTACGTTTCTCGTGCTGTCCAGCTGCATAGAAAACTTTCCCGTAAAGGTTTTAATATACTTTTCTGTTGGGTTCCTAGCCACGTTGGTATTTATGGTAACGAGAAAGTGGACACTTTGGCAAAACAAGCAACAACACTTTACACCGGCGATCTGCCTTACATTGACATAAAAAAAGCCATTTCTTCTTGCACAAATGAGCTCTGGAATTCCGAATGGAATTTGCAAATTCTAAACAAGCTTCACGTCCTTAGACCATCGATCTCCTTTTGGCCATGTTTCCCGAATCGCAAGTTGGATGTAGTCTTGACTCGCCTTCGCATCGGTCACACTAGACTCACCCATAAACATTTACTTTTCGCTGAGCCTCCTCCACAATGTTCTCTCTGTCATACTCATCTCACCATTTATCATATTTTAACTTCATGCACGGCTTTTACACGATTTTATAATATTTATTTTAAAACTTTTAATCCCAGCTTGAGCGAACTTTTGGGTGAGACTCCCCACCCAAAACTATTTGAATTTCTCATCCGTATTGGTGTTTTTAATCTTGTTTAATTTAAAAGGTTTTAATATCGGTCTTTACGTTATTTTTTACTTATGCTCTTTCTTTTAAATTTGACTAATATTTACTTCTGCTTTTAAATTATATATATATGTATACATATTTTGATTAATATTTTCAATCTTTGTCTGGCGCAGCATATCCTTGCTTGGATTTTGCGCCAAAAAAACCCCAACAACGAACCAACCCAACCAACCTGAGATTTTTAATCAAGAGGAGGTGTCCCCCAGGGCAGCGTACTAAGTGTCACTCTCTTTATCATTGCAATCAACCCTATATTGAAGGAAATTTCCAACTTCAGTCGCTGGTAACCTATATGTTGATGATCTTCACATCTGTTGTGAAAGTAAGGATATGCGTTTCATTAATCGTCAGCTTCAGACCGCTGTTCATAAGATCGTCAATTGGTCTGACAGAAACGGATTTAGCTTTTTCTAGCTCGAAGACTTGCTGCGTACATTTCTGTAGAAAGAGAGGACTTCACCCAGAGCGGAGATTAACCTTGCAGGTAGTGAAATAACAGTTGTGGAATGACGTTCAAATTCCTTGGGGTGATCTGGACAAGAAACTTACTTTTTGCCGCACATACTACATTACGGAAGAAATGTGACTCTCAATATTTAATAAAGCTCAGTGAACGACTGCACAGTGTGCGATTGCAAGATCTCCTTATTAACAAGTTTACCGATGCTCTAATTCTATCTAAAATAGATTATGGTAGTACTGTGTACGGTTCTAAAAATTTGTGCTCGAGAATTAACAATTCACCACTTTTTCGCTTGTGCTCAGGTGCTTTTAGGATTCAATCATGTGGAAAGTCTCTATCACACCGGTGAAGCCCCTGAATTTGCGTCGTTTTTTAGTGAAATAATATTTTGTTTCTCATGTCAATTTTTTCGAAATTATAAATTTTTCCTATCTCACCCGATATGTACGAAGCAAGGTTCTTCGTTATTCCCCTCAGGGGTTATACTACTTTTAGGTAAAACGGGTGTCGCAATCCGAGGTACCCCAGCGATCTTTTCCTCGTTTCTTTTCTACTCTCCTCTTCTCTTCTACTTTATTTCTTATCTTTCTCCCTCGTTGCGGTTTCCTCTTTTGAGGTGAGGGCACCCCCATGAGTAGCTGTTTCCGCTCTGTTGTTTCTTGCTCCTCTTGGCGTCTTAACTGCCCACGTGTTTGCCGTGCGTGGATACCCGTGTCCTCGGAAATGGGGATCCTGGTAATTGAGGGGCTTCCCCGTAGGGGAATCATCAGAATGGCATTTCCATTTTTGCGGGGAGGTTTCAACACATTGCTTTGGCCTCGGCTTCGAGTAAACGGGGGGTACGTAAGTTCCGGTGCGTATCAATCGGCTGGTGGATTAGACATTGTCATCTGCTACGGTTCAAGCGATCGGTCTTCTGACTGTGAGCGTATAGGCCCGGCTAGCACTGGTGCAGTACCCTGCATCCCCTTGTTGGGCTCCGTGGTGGGTGGTGCCGTCGGGTCTGAATCTAAATAACTCTTATCATGGATACTTTCAAAAAACACTCCCCTGTAATTGAGTCGTCAACAAATTCCAAAATACTTACTGCTGCAAGATTCTTTATAATTAAATGCAATGAAGGAAACTTCAAAGATGTGTCCCCGTTTCTTATCCACAAAGTCATACAGTCTGCTGTTGGAGATGTGAAGAACGTTAAAAAGTTACAGTCTGGTGATCTTCTCGTGGAAGTTGCCAACAACGCCCAAGCTATAAATATAACCAAGCTTAAAGCCATAGGTACAAGATCTGTTAACATAAACATCCACAAAAGTTTGAACCAATCCCGTGGTGTAATATCTGAACCCGATTTGCAAAACATCTCCGAATCTGAAATCCTGGAAAACCTAAAACCCTTTAATGTCAGTGCTGTCCGCCGTATTACCATCCGTAGAGATAATAACATAATCAACACTAAACATGTAATTTTAACTTTCGACTTGCCAAAACTCCCAACTAACATTAAAGCCGGCTACCTTAACTGCAAAGTGAGACCGTACATACCTAACCCGTTACGATGTTTCAAATGCCAAAGGTTCGGTCACTCGCAGACTTCCTGTCGGGGGTCCTTGACCTGCGCACGTTGTGCTGCCCCTGGACACAGCAGTGAAGGATGCTCTGAGCCTTTTAAATGTATCAACTGCAAGGGAGACCATCTCTCTTACTACCGATCGTGCCCAAACTGGAAAATTGAGAAAGAAATTCAAACTACAAAAATAAAACAGAATATTTCCTATGTAGAAGCCCGCAAAATAGTAAATTCCAGTACCCCAACACCTGGACTCTCATATTCTGCCGCAACCAAATCCATGAAATCAATAGCTACTCAAACTGAATTTCCGGCTAAAATAGACAGTTTGCCTCTAAAGGATTCAGAGCCTTTAAACTCCAATCAACGTAACAGACAACCTGCTAAACTAGTTGCCCCACCTTCCACGTCTAAATCTCTAAATAATAAACGCTCTGTAATGCCTGAAATCTCAACTGAAACTCAGAACACCAATCGTAAAGAAAAAAAAAGACTATAAAATACAGCTCAGAAAATAGACTCCCAGTTCAAAAGGATTCTACTTACAAATGGAAAAGTTCTCGATTCAAACAAAAAAATATACCTCCCCAACCTTTTCTTGACGAATCAATCTTAAACATAAATCCCTCGGATTCTGATGTCTCTGATGAGTCCATGGAAGACGAAGAAATCGATTCCTCCAAGCACCTTGACGGGATTGCATCTTCTCATTCTTCCAATCCCTTTTAATTATGGCTTTGCTGCTTTCTTGGAATTGCCACGGTTTTCTGCATAAAATAGACGATCTCCACATTCTTATTTATGACCATAATCCCGCTTGCATTGCTCTCCAGGAAACATTCTTACAATGTCAAATCAAAGTCCCTTAAATCCGGAACCATACTGTTTTAAGGAAAGATCACGAACTTGGCAATAAGGCCTCTGGTGGTGTCGCCCTGATTATTTCCGAATTGTGTTCCTTTTCAGTCCCTTAACATTAAAAGTAACCTTCAAGCCATTGCGGCCCGTGTCAGGTTAAAATGTCTAACTACTATATGCAGCCTCTACTTACCTCCAAACGAAGCCATAAACATACATCAATTAACTAAATTAATACAGGATCTTCCACCTCCCTTCATTTTGCTCGGGGACTTTAACGCCCATAGCCCCTTTGGGGAAGTAATGAGGTGAACAAAAGGGGACAAGTCATCGAGTCACTCATATCTGATCTCTCTTTATGTATCCTCAACAATGGCGACAATACTTACTTCCATAAGCCTACCAAAAGTTTTCATGCCATAGACCTCGCCATCTGCTCTCCCTCAATTCTTCCTTTATATTCATTTTCAGTTTCCAGTGATCTTCATAATAGCGATCATTTCCCAATCTTTCTCTCTCCGCTTTACCGTAACTCTTAATCCAGTAGTTTAATCCAGTTTCTTATGATGAAATTGTCCGTGTTTTTGACAATATGGCTAATAAAAAATCTCCAGGTTATGACCTAATTGTAAAGGAGCTTTATGTTGAATTGTTTATTGCCAATAGTACTTTATTTATTGATCTTTTTAATTTGTGTTTAAATTTTGGATACTTTCCTGACATCTGGAAAAAAGCCATTGTTAAATTATGTATCAAGCCGGGTCGAGATGCTTCACACCCTGAAGCCTATCGCCCAATTAGTTTGCTCCCAGTTTGGGGAAAAGTGTTTGACAAATTGTTATGTACCCGATTAGACTACTATTTAGAATCAGATGTTTTTAGTCCACTGCAGTTCGGCTTCAGAAAAGGCAAGTCCACTGCTCAGGCTTTGGATAGCGCTCTAAGTTTTATAAGTTATTCAAATAATCTTAACTTTTATTCAGCGATGTTTACAATAGACATTAAAGGCGCCTTCGACAATATTAATTGGAGCTTTTTAAAAAATAAAATTGTTCACCTGAATATTCCCACTTATCTTAAATCATGCTTAATTTCCTTCATTTCCAACAGAATAGTAATATGTAATGATTATATTAAAAACTACGATCGCGGTGTTCCTCAGGGTTCTAGTCTTGGTCCTAAATTATGGCTTTTGGCCATTAATGAAATTTTAGGGGAGGGAGAAAATTATAAAATTCAAGCGTATGCTGATGACATTTGTATTTTGGTCAGAGCTAAAGCAGTTAAAAGTTTAAAACTAATGGTTGACCCTTTATTAGATAAAATTCAAGACTGGGCACAGAGGTGTAAGCTTAATTTTAGCAATGAAAAATGTTTATATTCTATCTTCAAAAAATGTAAAAGCGTTCAAGCACTTCCTATTATTCGAATTGGGGGGAATAAAATAAAATATGTTAAAGAGATTAATTTTTTAGGCACAGTAATAGATCATAAACTCTCTTGGATGAGTCATATTCCTTACCTTAAAGAAAAAATAACTAATCAATTGGCTCGATTAAGTGCAATTTCTAAAGTTAAATGGGGCATTAGATCAAAACATTTAAAAGAAATAAATTATAATATATTTGAAAAACAAATTACTCACAATTCCCAAATTTGGTACAGAGATAATGTTAGACTTAATAGATCTTTAAATTCTATTCAAAGGTTAATTCTATTAAACATTACAAAAGCCTACAGAACGGTATCAACTGTTGGATTACAAGTCTTATCAGGAGTTATCCCAATCGATCTAATATGTCACTCAAATAAACTACTCTATAATTTAAAATATAAAAAGAAAAGTATAGATTTGTATGATGAAACAATTAATTATGATGATGTAAACTGGG
Organism: Pardosa pseudoannulata; assembly: GCA_032207245.1. NCBI lineage: Eukaryota > Metazoa > Arthropoda > Arachnida > Araneae > Lycosidae > Pardosa > Pardosa pseudoannulata. The sequence goes on along the minus strand of CM063509.1, from coordinate 123,498,001 downwards.
ATGTTGTTCATGCCGATCCTCCTTGGAAAACTTTTCGTATCCCATGGAATAGATCGGATAACGAGTGTAAAAATATAATGATCTATACTGATGGGTCTAAATTAAACGGTCGCCTTGGGTTTGCTTATTTGGTGGTTATAAAAGAAAATATTGTTTATAAAGAAATTTTCAACATGGGTAACATAGGTACAGTGTTCCAATCGGAATTATTAGCGATCTCTAAGGCTATTGATTTCTCTATTAAAAATGCCCCTCAGGGGGTTTACCTACTTTAGGTAAACACGGGTGTCGCAATCCCGAGGTGCCCCAGCGAACTTTAATCTCTTTTTCCGTTTCCCCTCCTCTTGTCTCCTACTTTATCCTTTCTTTTTCTCCCTCGTTGTGGTTACTTCTTTGGAAGTGAGGGCTTTTCTCGTGATGCTATGTTCCGTCCTGAACATAGCCTCTCGCGAACTTGTTAACTGCCCACGTGTTTGCCGTGCGTGGAGACCCGTGTCCCCGGAAATGAGGATCCTGGTAATTGAGGGGATTCCCCGTGGGGGAAATCATATTTAGGGAATTTCCATTTTGGCGGGGAGTTTCCAACACGTTGCTTTGGCCTCGGCTTCGTGTAAACGGGAGGTACATACTGGTCCGTATGTATCAATCGGCTGGTCGGTTTTCGGCTTGGACTAAGTGAGCGGCGTACTTTCTGGGTCATTGCGTTAAGGGTGGTAGTGGCTTCAGGAGTACCTGTGAACGTATAGATCCCGGTTAGCACTGGTGCAGGATTCTGCATCCCCTTGTTGGGCTCCGTGGTGGGTGGTGTCCGCCGGGGTCCGAACTTCTATTTTTCTATCATGGCTTCCTCTCCCCCTCCTCGGTACTCTCATGAAGAGCAACAAAGCGTCAACGTAGTTAATAGCAACGCACGATTTTTTATTGTTAAGAAGTTGACAGACGATAGCTTCAAGAACACATCACCTTTTGTAATACACAAATTAATAAAATCTTCTATTGGCGAAGTGGAATCTGTAAAAAAGCTTAATTCTGGAGATCTATTAATAAAAGTTTCGAACGCATCTCAGTCTAAAAATCTCATATCCCGGACTACTTTAGGAGAATTCTCAGTTATTGTACTACCGCATAACAGTTTAAACTTTTCTAAAGGCGTAATTTCAGAATCTGAATTATTCACCTCGTCTGAAGAGGAAATTAAAGAAAATCTGAAAGAGCAAGGTGTAACCCAGGTCAGGCGCATCACGATTCGTCGTGGTGGGGTTACCCAAAATACTAAACATATCATTCTAACTTTCAATAGCCCGAATCTCCCATCATATATTACTGCAGCTTACCTCCGTTGCCCTGTACGCCCGTATATTCCAAACCCCTTACGCTGCTTTCAGTGCCAACGTTTTGGCCATTCAAAGTTATCTTGTCGTGGGGCCGTTACCTGCGCCCGCTGCGCAGAAGCTGGCCACGACTCTGAAAATTGTCAAAAGGCATTGTTGTGTGTTAATTGCAAAGGGGCTCATCCATCTTTCTCCCGCTCTTGCCCTTCTTGGCAGATGGAGAAAGAAATTCAAAGTTTAAAAATAAAAAACAGCATATCTTATCCCGATGCCCGTAAATTAGTACTCTCTCGTACACCTAAACCTAATATATCCTATTCAGCAGCCTTTAAAACCAAAGACCGTAAAATCTATAGCCGTACAAACCGAAACTTTTCAACCCTCTATCCTCAATAGAATTGGAAACGAAACCAAAGCTACGTCTGAGAAAACTTTAAAACTTAATACAGGCCCAAGCACCACAAAACTAATACCTCCACAACAAAATAAAAATTCTACTACAAAAAAAGACTCTAGTATCTCTTGTAAAATTAATAAAAACAATAAACAAAATATCAAAAGGCGGTTAAAGCCTTTACCACCTAACCATCCACTTCGTCAAAAGCTTCCACCTCCTTCAGTGAAAATAAAAACAAAAATGAAACGTGAAGATTTTCTAAAAAATGATAAGGCTGAAATTATGTTTGCTGATGAGCCAATTAAAATGTATGTCTCTCCAGAAGAAGGCATGTCAGCTGAATCGTCATCCGGTTCCGAGGCGGAGTCACCGAACTCCGCCCCTTAGGTCCCAGTTCCTTCTTTTTTTTTCTTTTATAATGGCTCTCTTTTCTTGGAATTGCCACGGCTTCAAAACGCACGTGTCTGACCTTAGGGACTTGGTCAATAAATTCCACCCGGCTTGTTTTGCACTCCAGGAAACTTTTCTGGATGAGAGCAAAATCTCAAAGGTTCGGCGTTTTAGTGCTTATAGGAAAGATCACGTAGATGGCGGCAGGGCATCCGGTGGTGTAGCCCTTTTTGTCTCCCATGACTACCCGTCCTCTCAAATTAACCTCAAAACCGACCTTCAAGCTGTTGCAATCCGTATCCATACCCATTCTCTCATCACAATTTGTAGTATTTATTTACCGCCTAAAGCAAATATTCCACAAACCTCCCTCAATAATTTAATTTGTCAGCTACCTGAACCCTACATAATCCTTGGTGATTTCAATGGACATAGTACCCTGTGGGGTAGTACGAGCCCGAACCAACGCGGAATTCAGCTGGAGCAACTACTCTCAGATCATAGTCTTTGTTTATTTAATACAAAACAACCAACTCATTTTCATTTTCCAAGTAAAACTTTTCACGCGCTCGATCTTGCTTTCTGTTCACCCTCAATCTTCTCTTATTTCAATTTTCATGTCGATAATGATTTATATAATAGTGATCACTTTCCGATAATTTTGACGCCTACTATTTCTACAACCAGAACTTACAAACCGCCATATTATATTATGAATTCTGCTGATTGGAATAAATTTAGAAATCGAGCTACCATCACGAAGGATATGATACAAAACAACAGCGTTGACGAAGCCGTTAACCTTATAACTGCAGCTATCATTGCTGCTGCCGATGCAGCCATTCCAAAATCTTCAGGCTGTTTCCGACGGCAAACTAAGCCGTGGTGGAACGACGAGTGTCGTAATGCCCAGAAAGAGAAAAGGAGAGCTTGGTGTAGGTTCAGGCGGTACCCTACTACCGAAAATCTTACTAGCTATAAAAAGTGTAAAGCTTGTTTTAGGCGCATAATGAGACGTAGCCAGGCGGAATCGTGGAGAAAATATGTTGGCAGCATATCTGCTTCTACCTCAAGCAAGTGTATGTGGGATAAAATTAAACGGTGTGCAGGCGCTTATTCTAACCTTCAGATACCCATTATTCAGCACAATAACCAAACAATATCATCGGTAAAGAGAATAGCGAATACCATTGCCTCTTCCTTTGCTCATATCTCATGCAGCAGTAACTACACGCCTTCTTTCCTTAGTCACAAAAGAAATCTTGAACAAAAAGCAATAACCTTTAAAACAGACATCCTCCTCAGTTATAACAGTAGTTTTACAATATTTGAACTTAAACGAGCCCTGCAAAATACGAAAAAAACTTCTCCTGGACCAGATAATATCTCATATATCATGATAAAACATATCTCTGATAACGCCTTACTCAATATCCTCGAACTATACAATAGAATCTGGAATGAACAGATTTTCCCTTCATCTTGGAATACCGCCACAGTTATCCCCATCCTAAAACCGAACAAAGATCCCACTGACGTGCTTAGCTACCGCCCCATTGCACTTACTAACTGCCTCTGCAAGCTTTTAGAGAAGATGGTTAATAGCCGCCTAACACACATCCTGGAAAAAAAATAACTGTTTATCAGCGCTTCAGAGTGGTTTCAGGCGTGGCAGGTCAACTATTGATAATATTGTTGACCTGGAGACGGAAATTCGTAACGCTTTCGTTCAGCGAAACCATTTGGTTTCAATATTTTTTGATATTGAGAAGGCGTACGACCGAGCCTGGAGATACGGTATTCTCCGTAACCTATATGACTTTGGTTTAAAAGGAAACCTCCCCATTTTTATACAAAACTTTTTACACTTAAGAAATTTTAAAGTCCGCATAGGCAGCATTTTATCT
>CM063509.1:123463498-123490998 GCA_032207245.1 Pardosa pseudoannulata | reverse complement strand
CTTACCCGGTGAGGCGGTGATCGGTCCCCGACCGCGTTTCTGGTGCCAAGTTCGGTCCCCTGTACGGGATCGGGCGATCCGCTCCGGGGACAGTGTCAGGTCGGGAGTTTGACTGGGGCGGTACGCCTGCCAAAAGGTAACGCGGGCGTCCCAAGGCGAGCTCGGCGAGGACAGAAACCTCGCGTAGAGCAAAAGGGCAAAAGCTGGCTTGATCTTGATTTTCAGTGCGAATACGGACCGCGAAAGCGGGGCCTATCGATCCTTTCGATTTTACGAGTGTTAAGCGAGAGGTGTCAGAAAAGTTACCATAGGGATAACTGGCTTGTGGCGGCCAAGCGTTCATAGCGACGTCGCTTTTTGATCCTTCGATGTCGGCTCTTCCGATCATCGTGAAGCAGAATTCACGAAGCGTTGGATTGTTCACCCACTAACAGGGAACGTGAGCTGGGTTTAGACCGTCGTGAGACAGGTTAGTTTTACCCTACCGCTATATATGATACCCTACCGAAAAAAAAAAAAAAAAAAAAAAAAAAAAAAAAAAAAAAAAAAAAAAAAAAAAAAAAAAAAAAAAAAAAAAAGTCAACAATACTGTCAAGTTGGTTGCCGGCGATTTTTTGTGCTCCGTATTTTTTGCGTTTTTCTTGCGTAATCCCTGTGCTACTAGTCCTTCTGCGACATTTAATGATTCCTGTTCTCTTCGGCTTTCCACCGAGGTCTTTTTCATTATTTTCGGTCAAGTATTTAATTTTAATTTAATTATTATTCATTTTGTATTTCTATAATGTAATTTCTATAATGTAATTACATTAGCCATTTCATTCATTTTAATGTTTTTGAATTTATTCTGTAAATTTTATTTATGTGCTTATTCTTATCTTATATATAATTATGTTTTTCTGTGTATAGTTATTTTGTAGTTATTTTCTTTTCTATTATTTTTATGCTTTTTATATTTATTATCTTATTCTTTTCGCCATTTTATTTTCAATGTTTTTCACTAGTGTTATTTATTATGTATTTCTATTGTGAATTTGTTTTTATATTATATTTTGTTTCCTGTGTTTAATTAATGTTTATTGTTTCTACTTAATTATCATTACTTGTTATTTATATTTATATCTGTCTTTATTTCTTTTTATTTGTATTTACTGCTATTTCTATTATAATGTTATATTTGTTTTATTTATTTTCGCCATTTTCATTTCATGTCAATTTCTTTCTCGCCATTGGCGACGATTATTGGCATTAAATTTACTCATTGCACTTAATCATAACTGTGCACGAGATTTAAACTCTTTGATTTTATTTTATTTTCACGTGCTTAAATTTTATTATTAATAAAATGTCCACGGAGACAATAAAATGTCCAGTGGTTGTCATGGAGACACCACTTCCTAGTTCTGATGGATCAATAAACCTAGGACATAATAATCCATCTGAACAAGGTACTTCGAAAAATTCTATGGAGAAATTGGATGATAACGATGAGTATTACATAACCGCACTTAATGTACAGGAAGAACTATTGAAACTAACTTCCCACCGAGATATAAAGAAAGAAACCCAATCTAAAATCCATAAAGAAGTGCAAAACCTCATTAAAATCATAATACAACAAAGTAAAGCTATTTCATACTTAAAAGGACAAACTGAAATTAAAGTCGCAACTCCAACTTACGCTGCTGTCACTAAAAAAGGGAGCAGCATAAAATTAAGATCCCGAAGCCGCAGCTTAAGTAAGCTTAGAAAAAGCTATGCAGCAATAGTGAAACCAAAAGAGGAACAGAGTTGTTCCGCTACATTAAAAGATATAAAGAGCTCGATCAATCCTAAAGAGCTGAAAGTTTCTATCCAAGAAATTAGAAATATTAGAAATGGAGGAGTAGTTATTAACACCGAATCCAAAGACGATTTAGACAGACTTGTAAGTGTATTAGAAAGTAAAACATCATTGTCAAAAGAATATAACATTTCTAAACCAAAGGTCCGACATCCTCATGTTGTCCTTTTTGACGTTGACGAAGAAATTGATCGCGAAGAATTAGCAAAACAATTATTAGATAATAACGAAATAATTGAAAACGCAGATCAAATAACTGTCAAATACGGTTTCAAATCACGTCGTGGCAAAAATTGGGTAATCGAGCTGGATCCCACTGTTTTTCAAAAAATAAAAGATAACAAACTAAAATTAGACTGGCAAAGAATTAACATTAAGGAAAACATAAGACCCTTGTTATGCTACAAATGTGGTCAATATGGCCACATTGGGAAAATATGCCGTAATAAGGAACGTTGCCTCCGATGCGGAAGTGAAGAACATTCTACCAAAGATTGTAAAAATGAAGAAAAATGTTCCAATTGTGTTAATTATAATTCTAAATTCAAGACTAAATGGGACATAAATCATAGCTGTTTAAACAAAAACTGTAAATTATGGCTCAAAGAGCGAGATAAAATAATTGCTAGAACTGATTATGGATAAAGTTCATTCAAATTCTTTTAAAATAGCCCACATTAATTTAGGAAATGCTCGGGCGGCATCCGCTCAGCTTTCTCAAGACATTATTTCGAATAAATATCTTATTATCTCGCTTAATGAGCCTTATACCATTGATAAAAAAATAGTTGGTTTTCCATTAAACTATAGTATGATTCAAACTTTAGATAATCCAAGAGTAGGTCTTATTGTTCATAAAAATTTAACCTGTGTCAGCATTTTAATATCTAATGATTTAATATTAGTTTCTGTAGAAATATGTAATATTTGTTTTTATATTATCTCTGTTTATTGTTCTCCTAGTGAAGACATTGAAAATAATTTAATTGTTTTAGAAAAATCTTATTGAGAAGTATTCTGATAAGCCAATGTTCATCTTAGGAGATTTTAACGCAAAATCATTACTTTGGGGTCTTCATCCACTTGACAATAGGGGAAGTAAATTATTGGAAGTTGTAATTAAAAATAATTTAAAAATTCATAATAGTTTTGACTCCATTCCAACTTACCAATCCAGTAGAGGGGTGAGTTGGATTGATCTTTTACTTAGTAACAATAGCTCTGAATTAGAAGTTAATTTTAAAGTTGTTGATAGAATCACAGCAAGTGATCATAACTTACTAGACGTAGAAATTTGTAGCAAAAATTTTGTAGAAGAAATTAGGATGAAAATAAACTTAAAGAAAATTAACTGGTTAAATTTAAAAATAGATTTAAATAATCATTTTGGTAGTCTTCGGGTAGAGATTGAAGATAAGCATAATATTGATTGCCTCATTGATCAGATTCAAACGAAATTTTTCAAGATTATTAAACAGAATGAAAGGAAAAAATTAAATAAGAATTGGAAAAACTCTCCCTGGTGGAATGACAGTCTTAAAATTCTCAGAAGTAAAGTAAGGGCTAAAAGGCGTAGATTCCAAAGTGAATCAGACCCAAATAGCCGTAAAATTCATCGTATTAATTATCAAAAATGTTTGGCTCAATATAAGAAACAAATATTAAACACAAAAAGAGATTGTTTTAAAAATTTTGTCACTTATAATTTGAATTCTGGAAGATACCACGATATTATGGCTTATGTTAATTCATCAAGACCTTTAACTCAGAACGCGGTTTTTAACTTTAATGGGGATTTAATTTATGACTTTAAATTAATTATTAAATATATTATTGACAGTCATTTTGGTTTTAGTGGGGATAATTTCATATCGGATTTAAGTAATGATTTTGCGTTTATCCCTGTTTCTTATGATGAAATTGTCCGTGTTTTTGACAATATGGCCAATAAAAAATCTCCAGGTTATGACCTCATTGTAAAAGAGCTTTATGTTGAATTGTTTATTGCTAATAGTTCTTTATTTATTGATATTTTTAATTCGTGTTTAAATTTAGGATACTTTCCTGACATCTGGAAAAAAGCCATTGTGAAATTATGTATCAAGCCGGGTCGAGATGCTTCACACCCTGAAGCCTATCGCCCAATTAGTTTGCTCCCAGTTTGGGGAAAAGTGTTTGATAAATTGTTATGTTCCCGATTAGACTACTATTTAGAATCAGATGTTTTTAGTCCACTGCAGTTTGGCTTCCGAAAAAACAAATCCACTGCTCAGGCTTTGGATAGCGCTCTTAGTTTTATAATTCATTCAAATAATCTAAATTATTATTCCGCGATGTTTACAATAGACATTAAAGGCGCCTTCGACAATATTAATTGGAGTTTTTTAAAAAATAAAATTGTTCACCTTAATATTCCCACTTATCTTAAATCATGCTTAATTTCCTTTATTTCCAACAGAATAGTAATATGTAACGATTATATTAAAAACTACGATTGTGGTGTTCCTCAGGGTTCTAGTCTTGGTCCTAAATTATGGCTTTTGGCCATTAATGAAATTTTAGGGGAGGGAGAAAATTATAAAATTCAAGCATATGCTGATGACATTTGTATTTTGGTCCGAGCTAAAGCAGTTAAAAGTCTAAAACTTATGGTTGACCCTCTATTAGAAAATATTCAAGACTGGGCACAGAGGTGTAAGCTTAATTTTAGTAATGAAAAATGTTTATATTCTATTTTCAAAAAATGTAAAAGCGTCCAAGCACTACCTGTTATTCGAATTGGGGGGAATAAAATAAAATTTGTTAGAGAGATTAATTTTTTAGGCACAGTTATAGATCATAAACTAACATGGATGAGTCATATTCACTATCTTAAAGAAAAAAATTAACTAATCAATTGGCTCGATTAAGTGCAATTTCTAAAGTTAAATGGGGCATTAGATCAAAAAATTTAAAAGAAATAAATTATAATATATTTGAAAAACAAATTACTCACAATTCCCAAATATGGTATAGAGATAATGTTAGGCTTAATAGATCATTAAATTCTATTCAAAGGTTAATTCTATTAAACATAACAAAAGCCTACAGAACGGTTTCAACTGTTGGATTACAAGTCTTATCTGGAATTATCCCAATCGATTTAATATGTCGCTCAAATAAGCTACTCTATAATTTAAAATATAAAAAGATGAGTATTGATTTGTCTGATGAAACAATCAATCATGATGATGTAGACTGGGATGTTGTCCATGACGATCCTCCCTGGAAAACCTTTCGTATCCCATGGAATAGATCGGACAACGAGTGTAAAAATCTAATGATCTATACTGATGGTTCTAAATTAAACGGTCGCCTTGGGTTTGCTTTTTTGGTAGTAATAAAAGAAAATATTGTTTACAAAGAAATGTTCAACATGGGCAATATTGGTACAGTGTTCCAAACAGAATTATTAGCGATCTCTAAGGCAATTGATTTCTCTATTAAAAATGACTTTTCTCAAGTACATATTCGGACCGATTCTTTATCTGCACTTCAAGCAATAGAACGGGAAAGTAAAAATGACCTAGTATTTAACATTAGAAATAAAATTATAAATAGCAAAATCAACTTTAAATTATCTTGGGTTAAGGCACATTCTGGTGAATACTATAATGAGATAGTTGATATACTCGCCAAGGAGGCCACTCAAAAGGAAAACATTGACTTCAAGATAGGAATGTCGTTAAGACAGTTAAAAGGAAAACTTTTTAAATTCAATATTGATTTATGGCAACAACGATGGGATACAGAAATTATTGGTAGAAGAATATATAATTTCTTTCCGAAAGTCAGCACTAATAGACTTGAAGGTAATTTCTTCCTCAATCAAATTTTCTCAGGACATGGTGCATTCCCATCACATCAAAACAGATTTTTCAACAAAACGAATATGTGCTGGTGTCAACGCGATACAGGGACAGTGGATCACATCATTTATCAATGTGAATTGGTGAATGACATTAGAAATAAATTCTTTCCTGTTAATCATTTAAATGTTAGTGTAATGAACCTATGTAATTCTCCCAAGTCCAGAGCTGGTTTATGTTTAATTATAGAATTTTTTGTTAAGAAATCAATGGATGATTGTTAGAAACTGTTCTTAAATTTTGTTGTTGTTAAGTTGTTAAGTTGGATATATTTAAAGCATGTTCTCAGATATCATTCTCATGTATATTACGTTAAAGTAAATGAAAATGCCTTCAAAATGAGGTGAAAAGTTAAGTGATAGCGTAATTAGAACAGGAGATACAAAGTAATGAAAAAAGCAATTACGGGAAAAATACGTCAATGTAAGAGGAATAGCGGACTAAGTCACGAAAAGGCGTGCAGTTGCCTAGCAACGGAGCAAATATCTTAAAAACAGCTGTAACTCAAGAAGTTATAGGGTTAGAAATATTATTTTGGTATCTAAGGAAAGAGAAAAATTAGCGTTAAAATTGTGAAACTAGAACGAAGATGTTCGAATTTAAGGGGGGGAGTTAAAGTGGAAAAATAGTAAAAGTGAAGTGAAACCATAGCAACAGTAAACAATTTTGTGAATTGATGAATGTCACTAGAAATAAACTCTTTCCTGTTAATCATTTAAATGTTTGTGTAATGAACCTATGTAATTCTTCCAAGTCCAGAGCTGGTTTATGTTTAACTATAGAATTTTTGTTAAGAAATCAATAGAAAATTGTTGGAAACTGATTTTAAATTTTGTTGTTGTTAAAGTTGTAAAGTTGGAAACATTTAAAGTATGTTCTCAGATAACTTTGTAAAATGCTGTTTGTTATTATTTGTTACCTTTTGTCTGTTATACTGATTGTAACCGCAATTTATAATAAAATATAAAAAAAAAAAAAAAAAAAAAAAAAGAAAAAAAAAAAAAGAAAAAAAAAAAAAAAAAAAAAAAAAAAGGGTACTAAGCTTCTATGAGCACAGGAAAGGAATTTTTATTTTATTTTATTTAGTATTTTTCCTTTGGTGTTATCATTTATCAACTTCTTGCAGTATTGCTCCTTCGGTTTGTTTTTATCTAAATTTTTTATTTACGCGTACTTACTGGTATTTAGTGCTTAGATTGTATTTGTCTGGGATTACTATCTAGACGACGAGTTATCATTTCCCGTATGGCTGTCGCTAGGTCGGGAGTAAAAACTGTCTTACCCTACCGATGACTCGTCGTCGCGATAGTAATCCTGCCCAGTACGAGAGGAACCGCAGGTTCGGACAGTTGGTACGTGTCCTTGGCCGAGCGGCCAGTGGGGCGAAGCTACCGTCCGCGGGCTTACGGCTGAACGCCTCTAAGCCGGAATCCCGTCTAGCCGATGCGAGGACGTCTCTCCCGCGCCGTCGTAGGGCATCCCGAGTCGGGGCCGTGCGCCCCGCCGACCGGGCCTCTTCGAATCGGAGCATCCAGGGACCGCGTAGTCAGTTGCGGTCCCCGCTTCGCGTCGCCTACTCTGGGCGTGACGTGCGGGCGCAGAATCGTCTGCAGACGACCGAAGTACTCGTCGGGGTGTTGTGAGCGGTAGAGCAGATCTGTTGCTGCGATCCGCTGAAACATCCCTCGACGGGAAGGTTCGTCTTCTACGAAGATGAATTTTTTTTTTAACAATTTTTTCCTTTCCTGTGTTCTGAAAGACTTAGTCTCGATGGGAACTTTTGTCTCGCGGTGCCGTTCTATTTATTGGCATCTCGGATAGAGGTTCCTTTCAGGACTGTCTGAGAAGGAAATTTGACTTTGGTTTTGAGCTAGGGTTGTTGATTTTGTACGGTTACCTTAAATATTGCTACTGATTTGTATTTAAAATTAAATAATGAATAGTTTAATCGCGTCTACGAGGCGTGGGATGTTTAGGTTATACAAGGTTACTTTTAATGTAAGAGGGAATTGAATTGTGTTTTGGTTCTGAAATTAGTGTTGCCGGAAAGTTATAACGTTTTAAAGTCTTCAGAAACGACAGTTTAAAATTTTTTTAATTAATTTAGACTCAGAAAGAGAGACGTTTTCGTTTTAAATTTTACAAACCCGAAGTGAATTATGTTCCTGCCGAAACCGTAATGTTATGTTATCTACGATTTCGGTAATTCGTAATCCATGCCGACAGCGAGATCGGAACTCGCGAACTCCGGTACCGAATAGCAGCGCCCTACCTTTCGACAGTTAATGATGTGATTCTAGAATATGTTACGTTGTTCCAAAGGAAGGTGTACGGAGTGGTTTTTTTTTTCTTTACCCCGCAATTTGTTTAAAAATCGCTAGAAATTTACCGCTTTCGTCCCTTGGTTTCGAGATTCCTAAGAAATGCTTAAAGGTATCAAACGCGAACAAATTTCGAAGTTCTTTCACTTACTTGAATGCTTGTTTCGGAATTCGTTTGTGCGTTAAATGAATGAAACCGAAAGTGAGAAACGGCGGGCTTTCCAAATTTATGAAAACGGATTCTGTGGTGCAGCTGATAAATTTTAAAGTGTTTCTCATCGACGGGATAGAATCCGAAATTGTACGATTGATCGTGTACGTATCGTATAACACTTAAATAAATGTGGGGTGAAAAGATTTAAAATTTCGTTTTGGCGCGAAATTCCGAAATCGGAAGTGTTGGATTTATAGTTGTCGGAATTCGAAGGCAAGTGCTTGAAAACGTTTGCGAATTTTAAATTGGTTTGGTTTGGTTTGGAGTGCTACGGTCTACTTTTTGCAACACGAGGGCTAATGAGACCGGGACCTACAGCTTAGAGCCGATTCCGAACGGCTACGAACATCCATGCCTCAGTGGGATTCGAACCCACGAACTCCGGTTCCGAAGGCCAGCACCCTAACCAATCGGCCATCGTTCGGCGAATTTTAAATTGAAAACCGTCACTTTATCAAATGTTTTATATTTTTTAAAATCAAAATAGTTGTTTACAAAAAAAAGTTATTTTGCCGTTTTCAACGAACTTAGGTGCGTAAAATCTGTTTTATGAAGTCGGAAACACTATTTCACAATTATTTATGAGGCAAGAAGTGTTAATGTTTATAATATATTTTTTCTAAACGTTGTATGGAAACGATTTAGGAAAAATGTGAAGCACTTTTAAAAACGCGTGGTTTAATGATCTGTCCGACAGATTTTACCTTTCTTTCGATATGAACAGTTCGTATAACTAACTTAATTGCGTTCTATGGAACATTTCCCTAGCAATGATCAATATTCGACGTTATAAATATGTTGTTTCGTAGTAAATTTAAAAGGTTTATATATTCGGAACGTAGGTTATTAACCTTAATGAAAATGTTAAAAAAGTGGTATAAAAAATGGAATATGAAAGAGATGCGGAGGGTCGATCGTACAGTTCCGAGGGATCGCGGAAACGAATGCGTGCTCTGCTTGATATAACTGTTGCAAATGACAGTTTCCAGTTCGTTGAAACGTGTTTATTTATAACATTTTTAATTCAGAAAGAGATATATACTTTTAGTTAGGGAATTACGATAACTTTTTTAAAAATCTAGATGCGAACGCGTTACCTTTCTCGGTCTTGTATTACTACCACTGTGATTTCCGTAGGTTTCTAAGCGTTTTGTTTTCCGCGACTTGGCCCTTTTTCGTGTATATTTCAGAAATATTAAGATTACTTTGGTATGTTTTCGTCCGATCTATTTCACTTTCTGTTTTCCTTTCGACATTTGGATAATTTATTATGCTTTAACTTAACCGCTTCTGGATTCTTGGCGCGAATTTCTTTATTTCTCTTGGCAACGTGGTCACAGTAACCCTAGAACGTCTGGAATCGAAATTCGATTCGCGTTTGTTGACATTTTCTTTGGGAGGGTTAGTGTGAGATCTACGCGTTCGTATGTTTTCTAAGTTCGTTTTATTAATATTTCCGTGCTAAAAGTTTGGAAAAGAAGATGTGCTTATTCTATTTTCTTTAAATTTCGACTATACGTGTTGTTTCTTTCTTCTGGTTACTTAGAGTTTTGAAATAGTGTCGCAGTTTGGATTTCTTTGGGTTAGTGTTCGTTAGGCTTCTCCATTTTTTAAAAATGCAGCACTTTTTAAATACTAGTTCTTTATAATTTTTGTTTCTGGAACTGTGCGTGGTTGTATTTCGTGTATCGTTTATGTTTACTGTTAAGTCTGTTCCCTTAAGAATTCTGACAGAGCAGGTATGATTTCTTTCGGTTTCGCCGTATGCGTTCTTTTCAAGATTCAAATTATTCTTCCTTATATTTTTATTCATCTTTGTTTTAATGAGTTCATTTTTCTGCTTTCGATTTAGGTTGTGATTAATTAATTAATACAGTTCGGATTCTATAGAATTTTTTATTCGTGTTTCTGTGAATATTTTCATTTCTATTGTGTTTGCTCACTTGTGAGTATCTGTTTTTAGAACAATTAGTTTTGATTTCATTTGGTGTGCTTTTTTAACTAATACTTTTCTTAATACTGATGTTATATGTTCGATATACGGAGATTATTTTTGTTCTTTTAAATTCAACTTTCAGTTTTATTAATTATGACACATAGATTGATTTCAATGTGAGGGATTGATTTGCATTTGAAATCAACAAAATATAAAACATTTCATGTTTTTCTCTTAATTTAATTGGTTTAAAATGTATTTTCTCGTTAATTTTCAACAAATAATGTTTATTTTTTATTAAATCTTTTATTTTCCGATTCACTTTTGGTTTCAAGGTATTCTGTCCCTTAGTTCTTGTTTTTAATACAATTGATGTTAAAGTTTTTTAAAAAGACTGCGGTTTTATTGCTTTCGATCTTTTCATTAAGATATTTCTTCTATTTTACACCTTTACACATGTTTATCACTTGCAGTTTTGGATATTTCATTATGAACTGAATCAAAAAATTATGTGATGGCTGTAGTCCGAATAAATATTTAAGAGAGGTTTCTTTTTTGTTTCGTCTCAAATACGAGGTAGAGATAGGTTTTTTTAATAAACAATGATAGCATGTATGCTTTTTCATTGTTGAATTTGATTCAATTTATTTGATTATTGTATGGGATATGTTTTTCTTGCATTGTTGGAGATTTTAATTGTTGTAACTGAGCGGTTGGATCAGCATTTGTTTACTTTTATAAGATTTCTTTTGCAGAAGTCGCATTGTTGTATAGCAGGTTTTTAATTGTTGTAACATAACTGTAGGGACATTATATACTATTATAAGCTTATTTTTGAATATATTACATTGTTGAATGACATTGTTTTTAAATTCATGAAACTGAACTCTTGGGTCAGTACTTTATTTCTTCTAAACGTACTTGGCATCGCGTTTTACTTCGTATACAAGCAAGGAAAACACTTCATGTTTATTAGTTTTTATTATTAATTCTGATACTTTTGATATATAACGTAGTTATTATGTTTACACTGTTTGCGACGTTAAGACTAAGACAGTTAATAATTTTTAAAATAACGGATTCACACTAAACTGCTTCTATTTGTTTAAATAGCTCAATAACTGAATTTGTTGGACACGCTTATACACTTATTTGAATCATAAGTTTTGTTTCTCATCAATTTTTTTTTCATATGACTTGGAAGTTCTAGCTTATTTTAAATAAAAACATTTTTTCCCACGCGATGTTTATTTACCTTCTGGGCATGCCATGATTAATGATGTTTTTATACTTCATGTTTCGGTTTTCAAAATTAGCTTCGTAAAATTTTTTGCGCATATATTTATTCTTTTAGTTTTGGTTTCCGCGTGGCCAGGGTATATACATTTTTTTTTCAAATGAAACTAGTGGCCTTCTTGTAATTTGCAGTTAATATGTTTCTTATTTACTTAAATGTATAGTTTTCACTTTTTAAACAGGTTTCTTTCCGAACGTTAATTTTGCTTTCGTTTTCACTCAGGCATGGTATATCCAATTTTCTGTGTTTATTTTGTTGCAAAATGTGTTCTGTGACACGTTACGTTAGTTTCTGGAATGTTCTTGAAACGCTTATGCTTTTAAACATGTCGTTTTCTAGTTTCGGTATTTCATATCTGTAGAATTCTTGGCTCTTTAAACCCAAACAAGTGAAAATTATGTGTAAAAGAATTATTTAAAAAAGAATTTTTTTTACATAATAAATTAAAAAAAATTGAATAAATAAAAAAGAAAAGAGTTTGAAAAAAAGAAATACACAAATAAAGGAAAAACATTTTAAAATCAGGTTTTATTTTTAATTGTTATTTATGTATTTTTAACTGTACCATTTTGCTGCCTAATGAGAATATTTAAATAATATCTCAATAGGTTTTTAAATTCTACAATCCTCAGAATTTATTACATATTTTTTAGTTTACATACACCTTCTGGAAATTTCCTTTTCAGTTTTATTTAAAGGAATAAATTTAGAAAAAAACGTTATAAAATACTTTTTAGAAATATCTCTTGAAATAGTGTTTTTTTCCAGGTGGGGGGGATTAGAATTCTAAACTCCACTGAATATAAAATAATAAAAGCCTCTTCGAAACTGGATGAGTAAAATAAAAAGGTCGAAATTTTAACGAAGTTGATCAAAATTTAATATTGAAAACCAAAAGTTTCAAATTATTTTTATTCCATGACAGTAAAAATATGAAGTAAAATAAGTCAAAGTTCCATTTTCCCGTGTTCTGAAAATAATGGGTTTGTGGGAGGGTGTGTGTGTGAAAATTTGAAATAAAATTCTAAGTCCAGAATATGCCACAAAATTTTCAAAGTCCCGACGTTAAAGCGTGTTCTTTAAATTCCTCATCTCTCGGCTCTGAAGGAACGATCTCCCTTCGTTTGCTCTTATCCGAACGTCGACTACTGGGTTTTTCCCGGGAATCACAGACTGACTTTCCGCTGCTGCTCCAATAAAGCTATAGTTCCGTTCAAAAACTTTCGCCTTATATGTGGAGCGTGTGGTGTCTGAAAGAAGAGTCGAACGAAATTTTGAATTTGCGTTTGTCTTTCTACGAAAAGGTGAGAAGTCGCCTTCGCATACCGACGCTCCCGAACCCAGACTTTCTCAGCTTTTATGCTCACGGCGCGCCCTGTGCTGCGCAAGTGGAGTTGCGACTAAATCGAGATTATAGGGTTTTCTGTATGTTTTTCCGATGCCGCTTTCTTCTCGACGCCTACGAAAGCGATCCTTGCGGCAAGGATGCTGCGAGGACGTTGTGAGCGTAGAACCGCTTCCGAGAGCGACTGCTTTGTTCTCGCCGGATCGGCTCGTGAACAAGGGTCCCGACCTCGCATTGGGATCCGCGCCTCCGTCTCTGTAGGCGCTGCAGTCTGAACAGGACTCGAGCGTCCGCTTCCTAGAGGAGATACCTGGTTGATCCTGCCAGTAGTCATATGCTTGTCTCAAAGATTAAGCCATGCATGTCTAAGTACGTGCCGTATTAGGGCGAAACCGCGAATGGCTCATTAAATCAGTTATGGTTCCTTGGATCGTACTTTCCTACTTGGATAACTGTGGCAATTCTAGAGCTAATACATGCAGCAGAGCTCCGACCTTCGGGGACGAGCGCTTTTATTAGACCAAAACCAAACGGACCTCGTGTCCGTCTTCCGTGGCGACTCTGTATAACTTTGGGCTGATCGCACGGGCCCGTCCCGGCGACGTATCTTTCGAGTGTCTGCCTTATCAACTTTCGATGGTAGGTTACGCGCCTACCATGGTCATAACGGGTGACGGGGAATTAGGGTTCGATTCCGGAGAGGGAGCCTGAGAGACGGCTACCACATCCAAGGAAGGCAGCAGGCGCGCAAATTACCCACTCTCAGAACGGGGAGGTAGTGACGAAAAATAACGATACGGGACTCTTTCGAGACCCCGTAATTGGAATGAGTACACTCTAAATCCTTTAACGAGGATCTATTCGAGGGCAAGTCTGGTGCCAGCAGCCGCGGTAATTCCAGCTCGAATAGCGTATATTAAAGTTGTTGCGGTTAAAAAGCTCGTAGTTGGATATCAGTTCCAGACGGGTGGTCCGCCAAACGGTGGTTACTGCCCGTTCTGAACAGCCAGCCGGTTTCTCTTGACGATCTTCACCGGTTGTCTCGGGTGACCGGCATGTTTACTTTGAAAAAATTAGAGTGCTCAAAGCAGGCGCGACGCCTGGATAATGGTGCATGGAATAATGGAATAGGACCTCGGTTCTATTTTGTTGGTTTTCGGAACCCGAGGTAATGATTAAGAGGGACAGACGGGGGCATTCGTATTGCGACGCTAGAGGTGAAATTCTTGGACCGTCGCAAGACGAACTACTGCGAAAGCATTTGCCAAGAATGTTTCCGTTAATCAAGAACGAAAGTTAGAGGTTCGAAGGCGATCAGATACCGCCCTAGTTCTAACCATAAACGATGCCAGCCAGCGATCCGGCTGTGATCCTGAAATATCTAGCCGGGCAGCTTCCGGGAAACCAAAGCCTTTGGGTTCCGGGGGAAGTATGGTTGCAAAGCTGAAACTTAAAGGAATTGACGGAAGGGCAAACAAGGAGTGGAGCCTGCGGCTTAATTTGACTCAACACGGGAAAACTTACCCGGCCCGGACACAGGAAGGATTGACAGATTAAGAGCTCTTTCTTGATTCTGTGGGTGGTGGTGCATGGCCGTTCTTGGTTGGTGGAGCGATTTGTCTGGTTAATTCCGATAACGAACGAGACTCTAGCCTACTAAATAGACGTTCCGATCTTCTCCGTCGGGCGTTCTTCTTAGAGGGACAAGCGGCGTTTAGCCTCACGAGACAGAGCAATAACAGGTCTGTGATGCCCTTAGATGTCCGGGGCCGCACGCGCGCTACATTGAAGGAATCAGCGTGTCCATTTCCCGTCCGACAGGACAGGGTAATCCTTTGAAACTCCTTCGTGCTTGGGATTGCTTTTTGTAATTTAGGCATGAACGAGGAATTCCTCGTAAGCGCGAGTCATCACCTCGTGTTGATTACGTCCCTGCCCTTTGTACACACCGCCCGTCGCTACTATCGATTGAATGATTTAGTGAGGTCTTCGGACTGGCGGTCGGAGCGGTCTTCCTGGTCGTGCCGGCATGCCGGAAAGATGACCGAACTTGATCATTTAGAGAAAGTAAAAGTCGTAACAAGGTTTCCGTAGGTGAACCTGCGGAAGGATCATTACCGTATTCTCCGTTTTCGGAGATCCTTTATACACTCCGGGCCCGCCAGGTCGGCAGGCCCAAAACGTCCCGGACTTGGGACGATTCGAACGCATTTGCGGGTGTCGTGAGGTGCCTATTCCCCGCCGATCGATCCGGCGAAAGGGGGTGTCTTCCTGGAGCAACGGAAGTTGCTAGGCTTAAATAGGAGTCTGTAGCGGTGGACTCCAGCCTCCTCGCTCAACCCCTCTTTAGTCGATGGTTGGGAGGAGCCGTGCCGTCCAGGAGGACTGCTGAGACTTAGGGGGGTATTTCGACCTTCCTCCAGTCTCTCCCTGCAGTGGGGCGAGCGATCTCTTTGAGTTCTCGAACGCATCAGGTGATTAGCCTGTAGACAAAAAGTACAACTCTGAGCAGTGGATCACTCGGCTCACGGGTCGATGAAGAACGCAGCCAGCTGCGAGATTTGGTGTGAATTGCAGGACACATCGAGCACTGATTTTTCGAACGCACATTGCGGTCTCGGGTCCTACCCGGGACCACGTCTGTCTGAGGGTCGGATAAACGCTTGCCGAAGTGGCCCTGCCACTACCTTGGTCGCTTCGGAGGTAACACTTCGTCGACCTAAGGCTTGGAGAGCGACAACCGTTCCCACGTAAGGATGCCCTGTGAGCGGGAGTTGCGGAGTGCCTCCCATCGATCGGGCCAGCGGTAGATGCGGTGTCGGCTTTTAATAACGACTGTAATGTCGACCTCAGGTCAGGCGAGACTACCCGCTGAATTTAAGCATATAATTAAGCGGAGGAGAAGAAACCAACTGGGATTCCCTGAGTAACGGCGAGCGAAAAGGGAAAAGCCCAGCGCCGAATCCCCGATCCTTCAAGTTCGCGGGAAATGTGGCGTTTAGGAGTGAACGGGCCGGGGACGGCAGCCGCAGCAAGTCCCTCTGACAGGGGCCAACCCAGAGCGGGTGCGAGGCCCATAGCCGCGGCAGCCTCTCTGGATGCGATCTCCTGGGAGTCGGGTTGCTTGGGAATGCAGCCTTAATCGGGTGGTAGACTCCACCTAAGGCTAAATACCGCCGTGAGACCGATAGCAAACAAGTACCGTGAGGGAAAGTTGCAAAGAACTTTGAAGAGAGAGTTCAAGAGTGCGTGAAACTGCTCAGAGGTAAACGGGTGGGCACTCGAAATCCTGTGTCGAGAGGATTCAGTCTGTAGTCGCCGTCGTGCTGATCGGAAACGAGAAGGGTCTTTTCCGTCAACGGAGCCGTCCGATCGCTATTTTCGGCGCGGACAGACGCATTTGTCTCTCGCACCGAGGACGCCGCAGCCCGTGGGGAAGTGGAAACGTGACTGCCTGAAAGGCGAGAAGTGGCAGGTGGCCGGCGGTGTGCCTCGTGCTCTTCGCCGGTTTTTAGCCGTCTCGTCGGTGGCGAGTCTCCCCACGGAGGTGACGCATCTCCCCTTCGACGAGTGCTGGACTTGCAGTCGCGAGCGAAGGCAACCGCGCGGCCGCACTCCTTAGGAGTGGGCCAGCGTCAGGTCTACGCCGTCGGTGACTGAGGACCAGTCGGAGGTTGGAGGTTAGCGGCGAATTGGTCGGCCGCCCACCCGACCCGTCTTGAAACACGGACCAAGGAGTCTAACATGTGCGCGAGTCGACGGGTCTCGAATAAGCCCGGAGGCGCAACGAAAGCGAAGTTCGACCCCGCGCCGAACTTGTCGGGATCCCGGTATCGGGCGCACCGACGACCTGTCTTTTGCGACTTGTCGCATTGCCGGAGTCTGAGCGTACACGTTGGGACCCGAAAGATGGTGATCTATGCCCAGGCAGGATGAAGCCAGAGGAAACTCTGGTGGAGGTCCGCAGCGGTTCTGACGTGCAAATCGATCGTCAGATCCGGGTATAGGGGCGAAAGACTAATCGAACCATCTAGTAGCTGGTTCCCTCCGAAGTTTCCCTCAGGATAGCTGGCGCTCGAACTATTCAGTCTCATCCGGTAAAGCGAATGATTAGAGGCCTTGGGGCCGAAACGGCCTCAACCTATTCTCAAACTTTAAATGGGTGAGAAGTCCGCCTTGCTCGATCGAAGGCCGGACAGTCGGATGAGAGTGCCCAGTGGGCCACTTTTGGTAAGCAGAACTGGCGCTGTGGGATGAACCGAAAGCCGGGTTACGGCGCCCGATGCGAGACGCTCATGAGAACCCATAAAAGGCGTTGGTTGCTCCAGACAGCAGGACGGTGGCCACGGAAGTCGGAATCCGCTAAGGAGTGTGTAACAACTCACCTGCCGAAGCAACTAGCCCTGAAAATGGATGGCGCTCTAGCGTCGAGCCCATACCCGGCCGCCGCGGCAGTTTTTCCCGTTCGGAAAATTAAGTCGCGGCGAGTAGGAGGGTCGCTGCGGGAAGCGTAGAAGGTGTCGGGCGTGAACCCGCCTGGAGCCTCCGCAGGTGCAGATCTTGGTGGTAGTAGCAAATACTCGAGTGAGAATCCTTGAGGACTGAAGTGGAGAAGGGTTCCATGCGAACATCAGTTGGACATGGGTGAGTCGGCCCTAAGGGATTGGAGAAATCCGTTCCGAAGCGGGAACTTACCGATCGAGAGTCCCGCTGCGACCGAAAGGGAACGGGGTCAATATTCCCCGACCCGGATGCGGAGATCGGGCTTTCGAGCCCAAGTGCGGTGACGCAACCGAACTCGGAGAAGTCGACGGAGGACCCGGAGAAGAGTTGTCTTTTCTTTGTAAGGGTTCGTGTCCCTGGAATCGGCTCGTCCGGAGATAGGGACGCTGTTCCCGTAAAAGCACCGCGTCTCTCGCGGTGTCCGGTCCGCCTCTGTCGACCCTTGCAAATCCGAGGGAGATGGTGTGATTTTCGTGCCGGACCGTACCCATATCCGCAGCAGGTCTCCAAGGTGAACAGCCTCTAGTCGAGAGAACAATGTAGGTAAGGGAAGTCGGCAAGTTCGATCCGTAACTTCGGGAGAAGGATTGGCTCTGAGGGCCGAGCACGTCGGGCTGCAGTCCGAAGCGGGCGAGGTGCTGCACCGGACTGGGTGGGGCCGTCGGTTCGAGCCCGGACCAGCGTTGGTACCTGCCCGTGGAATGCTTCAGTTTTGCGGCGCACCGGGTCTACAGCCCGGAGCGACCGTTTCGGCGGGCACTTTGCGGCCGACTCAGAACTGGCACGGACTCGGGGAGTCGGACTGTTTAATTAAAACATAGCATTGCGACGGCTGGTGACCGGTGATGACGCAATGTGATTTCTGCCCAGTGCTGTGAATGTCAAAGTGAAGAAATTCATCTAAGCGCCGGTAAACGGCGGGAGTAACTATGACTCTCTTGTGGTAGCGAAATGCCTCGTCATCTAATTAGTGACTTGCATGAATGGATTAATTAGACTCCCATGTTTCTGTCCCTATCTACTATCTAGCGAAACCACAGCCAAGGGAACGGGCTTGGAGAAATCGGCGGGGAAAGAAGACCCTGTTGAGCTTGACTCTAGTCTGACTCTGTGAAGATACGTGAGAGGCGTAGCATAGGTGGGAGGACTTAAATGTCTGCTCTTGAAATACCACTACTTTCATAGTGTCTTTGCTTACCCGGTGAGGCGGAAATCGGTCCCCGACCGCGTTTCTGGCGCCAAGTTCGGTTCCCTGTACGGGATCGGGCGATCCGCTCCGGGGACAGTGTCAGGTCGGGAGTTTGGCTGGGGCGGTACGCCTGCCAAAAGGTAACGCGGGCGTCCCAAGGCGAGCTCGGCGAGGACAGAAACCTCGCGTAGAGCAAAAGGGCAAAAGCTGGCTTGATCTTGATTTTCAGTGCGAATACGGACCGCGAAAGCGGGGCCTATCGATCCTTTCGATTTTACGAGTGTTAAGCGAGAGGTGTCAGAAAAGTTACCATAGGGATAACTGGCTTGTGGCGGCCAAGCGTTCATAGCGACGTCGCTTTTTGATCCTTCGATGTCGGCTCTTCCGATCATCGTGAAGCAGAATTCACGAAGCGTTGGATTGTTCACCCACTAACAGGGAACGTGAGCTGGGTTTAGACCGTCGTGAGACAGGTTAGTTTTACCCTACCGATGACTCGTCGTCGCGATAGTAATCCTGCCCAGTACGAGAGGAACCGCAGGTTCGGACAGTTGGTACGTGTCCTTGGCCGAGCGGCCAGTGGGGCGAAGCTACCGTCCGCGGGCTTACGGCTGAACGCCTCTAAGCCGGAATCCCGTCTAGCCGATGCGAGGACGTCTCTCCCGCGCCGTCGTAGGGCATCCCGAGTCGGGGCCGTGCGCCCCGCCGACCGGGCCTCTTCGAATCGGAGCATCCAGGGACCGCGTAGTCAGTTGCGGTCCCCGCTTCGCGTCGCCTACTCTGGGCGTGACGTGCGGGCGCAGAATCGTCTGCAGACGACCGAAGTACTCGTCGGGGTGTTGTGAGCGGTAGAGCAGATCTGTTGCTGCGATCCGCTGAAACATCCCTCGACGGGAAGGTTCGTCTTCTACGAAGATGAATTTTTTTTTAACAATTTTTTCCTTTCCTGTGTTCTGAAAGACTTAGTCTCGATGGGAACTTTTGTCTCGCGGTGCCGTTCTATTTATTGGCATCTCGGATAGAGGTTCCTTTCAGGACTGTCTGAGAAGGAAATTTGACTTTGGTTTTCGGCTAGGGTTATTGATTTTGTACGGTTACCTTAAATATTGCTACTGATTTGTATTTAAAATTAAATAATGAATAGTTTAATCGCGTCTACGAGGCGTGGGATGTTTAGGTTATACAAGGTTACTTTTAATGTAAGAGGGAATTGAATTGTGTTTTGGTTCTGAAATTAGTGTTGCCGGAAAGTTATAACGTTTTAAAGTCTTCAGAAACGACAGTTTAAAATTTTTTTAATTAATTTAGACTCAGAAAGAGAGACGTTTTCGTTTTAAATTTTACAAACCCGAAGTGAATTATGTTCCTGCCGAAACCGTAATGTTATGTTATCTACGATTTCGGTAATTCGTAATCCATGCCGACAGCGAGATCGGAACTCGCGAACTCCGGTACCGAATAGCAGCGCCCTACCTTTCGACAGTTAATGATGTGATTCTAGAATATGTTACGTTGTTCCAAAGGAAGGTGTACGGAGTGGTTTTTTTTTTCTTTACCCCGCAATTTGTTTAAAAATCGCTAGAAATTTACCGCTTTCGTCCCTTGGTTTCGAGATTCCTAAGAAATGCTTAAAGGTATCAAACGCGAACAAATTTCGAAGTTCTTTCACTTACTTGAATGCTTGTTTCGGAATTCGTTTGTGCGTTAAATGAATGAAACCGAAAGTGAGAAACGGCGGGCTTTCCAAATTTATGAAAACGGATTCTGTGGTGCAGCTGATAAATTTTAAAGTGTTTCTCATCGACGGGATAGAATCCGAAATTGTACGATTGATCGTGTACGTATCGTATAACACTTAAATAAATGTGGGGTGAAAAGATTTAAAATTTCGTTTTGGCGCGAAATTCCGAAATCGGAAGTGTTGGATTTATAGTTGTCGGAATTCGAAGGCAAGTGCTTGAAAACGTTTGCGAATTTTAAATTGGTTTGGTTTGGTTTGGAGTGCTACGGTCTACTTTTTGCAACACGAGGGCTAATGAGACCGGGACCTACAGCTTAGAGCCGATTCCGAACGGCTACGAACATCCATGCCTCAGTGGGATTCGAACCCACGAACTCCGGTTCCGAAGGCCAGCACCCTAACCAATCGGCCATCGTTCGGCGAATTTTAAATTGAAAACCGTCACTTTATCAAATGTTTTATATTTTTTAAAATCAAAATAGTTGTTTATAAAAAAAAGTTATTTTGCCGTTTTCAACGAACTTAGGTGCGTAAAATCTGTTATATGAAGTCGGAAACACTATTTCACAATTATTTATGAGGCAAGAAGTGTTAATGTTTATAATATATATTTTTCTAAACGTTGTATGGAAACGATTTAGGAAAAATGTGAAGCACTTTTAAAAACGCGTGGTTTAATGATCTGTCCGACAGATTTTACCTTTCTTTCGATATGAACAGTTCGTATAACTAACTTAATTGCGTTCTATGGAACATTTCCCTAGCAATGATCAATATTCGACGTTATAAATATGTTGTTTCGTAGTAAATTTAAAAGGTTTATATATTCGGAACGTAGGTTATTAACCTTAATGAAAATGTTAAAAAAGTGGTATAAAAAATGGAATATGAAAGAGATGCGGAGGGTCGATCGTACAGTTCCGAGGGATCGCGGAAACGAATGCGTGCTCTGCTTGATATAACTGTTGCAAATGACAGTTTCCAGTTCGTTGAAACGTGTTTATTTATAACATTTTTAATTCAGAAAGAGATATATACTTTTAGTTAGGGAATTACGATAACTTTTTTAAAAATCTAGATGCGAACGCGTTACCTTTCTCGGTCTTGTATTACTACCACTGTGATTTCCGTAGGTTTCTAAGCGTTTTGTTTTCCGCGACTTGGCCCTTTTTCGTGTATATTTCAGAAATATTAAGATACTTTGGTATGTTTTCGTCCGATCTATTTCACTTTCTGTTTTCCTTTCGACATTTGGATAATTTATTATGCTTTAACTTAACCGCTTCTGGATTCTTGGCGCGAATTTCTTTATTTCTCTTGGCAACGTGGTCACAGTAACCCTAGAACGTCTGGAATCGAAATTCGATTCGCGTTTGTTGACATTTTCTTTGGGAGGGTTAGTGTGAGATCTACGCGTTCGTATGTTTTCTAAGTTCGTTTTATTAATATTTCCGTGCTAAAAGTTTGGAAAAGAAGATGTGCTTATTCTATTTTCTTTAAATTTCGACTATACGTGTTGTTTCTTTCTTCTGGTTACTTAGAGTTTTGAAATAGTGTCGCAGTTTGGATTTCTTTGGGTTAGTGTTCGTTAGGCTTCTCCATTTTTTAAAAATGCAGCACTTTTTAAATACTAGTTCTTTATAATTTTTGTTTCTGGAACTGTGCGTGGTTGTATTTCGTGTATCGTTTATGTTTACTGTTAAGTCTGTTCCCTTAAGAATTCTGACAGAGCAGGTATGATTTCTTTCGGTTTCGCCGTATGCGTTCTTTTCAAGATTCAAATTATTCTTCCTTATATTTTTATTCATCTTTGTTTTAATGAGTTCATTTTTCTGCTTTCGATTTAGGTTGTGATTAATTAATTAATACAGTTCGGATTCTATAGAATTTTTTATTCGTGTTTCTGTGAATATTTTCATTTCTATTGTGTTTGCTCACTTGTGAGTATCTGTTTTTAGAACAATTAGTTTTGATTTCATTTGGTGTGCTTTTTTAACTAATTACTTTTCTTAATACTGATGTTATATGTTCGATATACGGAGATTATTTTTGTTCTTTTAAATTCAACTTTCAGTTTTATTAATTATGACACATAGATTGATTTCAATGTGAGGGATTGATTTGCATTTGAAATCAACAAGTATAAAACATTTCATGTTTTTCTCTTAATTTAATTGGTTTAAAATGTATTTTCTCGTTAATTTTCAACAAATAATGTTTATTTTTTATTAAATCTTTTATTTTCCGATTCACTTTTGGTTTCAAGGTATTCTGTCCCTTAGTTCTTGTTTTTAATACAATTGATGTTAAAGTTTTTTAAAAAGACTGCGGTTTTATTGCTTTCGATCTTTTCATTAAGATATTTCTTCTATTTTACACCTTTACACATGTTTATCACTTGCAGTTTTGGATATTTCATTATGAACTGAATCAAAAAATTATGTGATGGCCGTAGTCCGAATAAATATTTAAGAGAGGTTTCTTTTTTGTTTCGTCTCAAATACGAGGTAGAGATAGGTTTTTTTAATAAACAATGATAGCATGTATGCTTTTTCATTGTTGAATTTGATTCAATTTATTTGATTATTGTATGGGATATGTTTTTCTTGCATTGTTGGAGATTTTAATTGTTGTAACTGAGCGGTTGGATCAGCATTTGTTTACTTTTATAAGATTTCTTTTGCAGAAGTCGCATTGTTGTATAGCAGGTTTTTAATTGTTGTAACATAACTGTAGGGACATTATATACTATTATAAGCTTATTTTTGAATATATTACATTGTTGAATGACATTGTTTTTAAATTCATGAAACTGAACTCTTGGGTCAGTACTTTATTTCTTCTAAACGTACTTGGCATCGCGTTTTACTTCGTATACAAGCAAGGAAAACACTTCATGTTTATTAGTTTTTATTATTAATTCTGATACTTTTGATATATAACGTAGTTATTATGTTTACACTGTTTGCGACGTTAAGACTAAGACAGTTAATAATTTTTAAAATAACGGATTCACACTAAACTGCTTCTATTTGTTTAAATAGCTCAATAACTGAATTTGTTGGACACGCTTATACACTTATTTGAATCATAAGTTTTGTTTCTCATCAATTTTTTTTTCATATGACTTGGAAGTTCTAGCTTATTTTAAATAAAAACATTTTTTCCCATGTGATGTTTATTTACCTTCTGGACATGCCCTGATTAATGATGTTTTTATACTTCATGTTTCGGTTTTCAAAATTAGCTTCGTAAAATTTTTTGCGCATATATTTATTCTTTTAGTTTTGGTTTCCGCGTGGCCAGGGTATATACATTTTTTTTTCAAATGAAACTAGTGGCCTTCTTGTAATTTGCAGTTAATATGTTTCTTATTTACTTAAATGCATAGTTTTCACTTTTTAAACAGGTTTCTTTCCGAACGTTAATTTTGCTTTCGTTTTCACTCAGGCATGGTATATCCAATTTTCTGTGTTTATTTTGTTGCAAAATGTGTTCTGTGACACGTTACGTTAGTTTCTGGAATGTTCTTGAAACGCTTATGCTTTTAAACATGTCGTTTTCTAGTTTCGGTATTTCATATCTGTAGAATTCTTGGCTCTTTAAACCCAAACAAGTGAAAATTATGTGTAAAAGAATTATTTAAAAAAGAATTTTTTTACATAATAAATTAAAAAAAATTGAATAAATAAAAAAGAAAAGAGTTTGAAAAAAAGAAATACACAAATAAAGGAAAAACATTTTAAAATCAGGTTTTATTTTTAATTGTTATTTATGTATTTTTAACTGTACCATTTTGCTGCCTAATGAGAATATTTAAATAATATCTCAATAGGTTTTTAAATTCTACAATCCTCAGAATTTATTACATATTTTTTAGTTTACATACACCTTCTGGAAATTTCCTTTTCAGTTTTATTTAAAGGAATAAATTTAGAAAAAAACGTTATAAAATACTTTTTAGAAATATCTCTTGAATTAGTGTTTTTTTTCGGTGGGGGGGATTAGAATTCTAAACTCCACTGAATATAAAATAATAAAAGCCTCTTCGAAACTGGATGAGTAAAATAAAAAGGTCGAAATTTTAACGAAGTTGATCAAAATTTAATATTGAAAACCAAAAGTTTCAAATTATTTTTATTCCATGACAGTAAAAATATGAAGTAAAATAAGTCAAAGTTCCATTTTCCCGTGTTCTGAAAATAATAGGTTTGTGGGAGGGTGTGTGTGTGAAAATTTGAAATAAAATTCTAAGTCCAGAATATGCCACAAAATTTTCAAAGTCCCGACGTTAAAGCGTGTTCTTTAAATTCCTCATCTCTCGGCTCTGAAGGAACGATCTCCCTTCGTTTGCTCTTATCCGAACGTCGACTACTGGGTTTTTCCCGGGAATCACAGACTGACTTTCCGCTGCTGCTCCAATAAAGCTATAGTTCCGTTCAAAAACTTTCGCCTTATATGTGGAGCGTGTGGTGTCTGAAAGAAGAGTCAAACGAAATTTTGAATTTGCGTTTGTCTTTCTACGAAAAGGTGAGAAGTCGCCTTCGCATACCGACGCTCCCGAACCCAGACTTTCTCAGCTTTTATGCTCACGGCGCGCCCTGTGCTGCGCAAGTGGAGTTGCGACTAAATCGAGATTATAGGGTTTTCTGTATGTTTTTCCGATGCCGCTTTCTTCTCGACGCCTACGAAAGCGATCCTTGCGGCAAGGATGCTGCGAGGACGTTGTGAGCGTAGAACCGCTTCCGAGAGCGACTGCTTTGTTCTCGCCGGATCGGCTCGTGAACAAGGGTCCCGACCTCGCATTGGGATCCGCGCCTCCGTCTCTGTAGGCGCTGCAGTCTGAACAGGACTCGAGCGTCCGCTTCCTAGAGCAGATACCTGGTTGATCCTGCCAGTAGTCATATGCTTGTCTCAAAGATTAAGCCATGCATGTCTAAGTACGTGCCGTATTAGGGCGAAACCGCGAATGGCTCATTAAATCAGTTATGGTTCCTTGGATCGTACTTTCCTACTTGGATAACTGTGGCAATTCTAGAGCTAATACATGCAGCAGAGCTCCGACCTTCGGGGACGAGCGCTTTTATTAGACCAAAACCAAACGGACCTCGTGTCCGTCTTCCGTGGCGACTCTGTATAACTTTGGGCTGATCGCACGGGCCCGTCCCGGCGACGTATCTTTCGAGTGTCTGCCTTATCAACTTTCGATGGTAGGTTACGCGCCTACCATGGTCATAACGGGTGACGGGGAATTAGGGTTCGATTCCGGAGAGGGAGCCTGAGAGACGGCTACCACATCCAAGGAAGGCAGCAGGCGCGCAAATTACCCACTCTCAGAACGGGGAGGTAGTGACGAAAAATAACGATACGGGACTCTTTCGAGACCCCGTAATTGGAATGAGTACACTCTAAATCCTTTAACGAGGATCTATTCGAGGGCAAGTCTGGTGCCAGCAGCCGCGGTAATTCCAGCTCGAATAGCGTATATTAAAGTTGTTGCGGTTAAAAAGCTCGTAGTTGGATATCAGTTCCAGACGGGGGGTCCGCCAAACGGTGGTTACTGCCCGTTCTGAACAGCCAGCCGGTTTCTCTTGACGATCTTCACCGGTTGTCTCGGGTGACCGGCAAGTTTACTTTGAAAAAATTAGAGTGCTCAAAGCAGGCGCGACGCCTGGATAATGGTGCATGGAATAATGGAATAGGACCTCGGTTCTATTTTGTTGGTTTTCGGAACCCGAGGTAATGATTAAGAGGGACAGACGGGGGCATTCGTATTGCGACGCTAGAGGTGAAATTCTTGGACCGTCGCAAGACGAACTACTGCGAAAGCATTTGCCAAGAATGTTTCCGTTAATCAAGAACGAAAGTTAGAGGTTCGAAGGCGATCAGATACCGCCCTAGTTCTAACCATAAACGATGCCAGCCAGCGATCCGGCTGTGATCCTGAAATATCTAGCCGGGCAGCTTCCGGGAAACCAAAGCCTTTGGGTTCCGGGGGAAGTATGGTTGCAAAGCTGAAACTTAAAGGAATTGACGGAAGGGCAAACAAGGAGTGGAGCCTGCGGCTTAATTTGACTCAACACGGGAAAACTTACCCGGCCCGGACACAGGAAGGATTGACAGATTAAGAGCTCTTTCTTGATTCTGTGGGTGGTGGTGCATGGCCGTTCTTGGTTGGTGGAGCGATTTGTCTGGTTAATTCCGATAACGAACGAGACTCTAGCCTACTAAATAGACGTTCCGATCTTCTCCGTCGGGCGTTCTTCTTAGAGGGACAAGCGGCGTTTAGCCTCACGAGACAGAGCAATAACAGGTCTGTGATGCCCTTAGATGTCCGGGGCCGCACGCGCGCTACATTGAAGGAATCAGCGTGTCCATTTCCCGTCCGACAGGACAGGGTAATCCTTTGAAACTCCTTCGTGCTTGGGATTGCTTTTTGTAATTTAGGCATGAACGAGGAATTCCTCGTAAGCGCGAGTCATCACCTCGTGTTGATTACGTCCCTGCCCTTTGTACACACCGCCCGTCGCTACTATCGATTGAATGATTTAGTGAGTGTCTTCGGACTGGCGGTCGGAGCGGTCTCCTGGTCGTGCCGGCATGCCGGAAAGATGACCGAACTTGATCATTTAGAGAAAGTAAAAGTCGTAACAAGGTTTCCGTAGGTGAACCTGCGGAAGGATCATTACCGTATTCTCCGTTTTTGGAGATCCTTTATACACTCCGGGCCCGCCAGGTCGGCAGGCCCAAAACGTCCCGGACTTGGGACGATTCGAACGCATTTGCGGGTGTCGTGAGGTGCCTATTCCCCGCCGATCGATCCGGCGAAAGGGGGTGTCTTCCTGGAGCAACGGAAGTTGCTAGGCTTAAATAGGAGTCTGTAGCGGTGGACTCCAGCCTCCTCGCTCAACCCCTCTTTAGTCGATGGTTGGGAGGAGCCGTGCCGTCCAGGAGGACTGCTGAGACTTAGGGGGGTATTTCGACCTTCCTCCAGTCTCTCCCTGCAGTGGGGCGAGCGATCTCTTTGAGTTCTCGAACGCATCAGGTGATTAGCCTGTAGACAAAAAGTACAACTCTGAGCAGTGGATCACTCGGCTCACGGGTCGATGAAGAACGCAGCCAGCTGCGAGATTTGGTGTGAATTGCAGGACACATCGAGCACTGATTTTTCGAACGCACATTGCGGTCTCGGGTCCTACCCGGGAC
>CM063509.1:123453498-123458498 GCA_032207245.1 Pardosa pseudoannulata | reverse complement strand
AAGGCAAGTGCTTGAAAACGTTTGCGAATTTTAAATTGGTTTGGTTTGGTTTGGAGTGCTACGGTCTACTTTTTGCAACACGAGGGCTAATGAGACCGGGACCTACAGCTTAGAGCCGATTCCGAACGGCTACGAACATCCATGCCTCAGTGGGATTCGAACCCACGAACTCCGGTTCCGAAGGCCAGCACCCTAACCAATCGGCCATCGT
The DNA here is from genome assembly GCA_032207245.1 of Pardosa pseudoannulata. Classification (NCBI taxonomy): domain Eukaryota; kingdom Metazoa; phylum Arthropoda; class Arachnida; order Araneae; family Lycosidae; genus Pardosa; species Pardosa pseudoannulata. The sequence continues at coordinate 123,458,287 of CM063509.1, read as the reverse complement.
TCGGCGAATTTTAAATTGAAAACCGTCACTTTATCAAATGTTTTATATTTTTTAAAATCAAAATAGTTGTTTATAAAAAAAAGTTATTTTGCCGTTTTCAACGAACTTAGGTGCGTAAAATCTGTTATATGAAGTCGGAAACACTATTTCACAATTATTTATGAGGCAAGAAGTGTTAATGTTTATAATATATTTTTCTAAACGTTGTATGGAAACGATTTAGGAAAAATGTGAAGCACTTTTAAAAACGCGTGGTTTAATGATCTGTCCGACAGATTTTACCTTTCTTTCGATATGAACAGTTCGTATAACTAACTTAATTGCGTTCTATGGAACATTTCCCTAGCAATGATCAATATTCGACGTTATAAATATGTTGTTTCGTAGTAAATTTAAAAGGTTTATATATTCGGAACGTAGGTTATTAACCTTAATGAAAATGTTAAAAAAGTGGTATAAAAAATGGAATATGAAAGAGATGCGGAGGGTCGATCGTACAGTTCCGAGGGATCGCGGAAACGAATGCGTGCTCTGCTTGATATAACTGTTGCAAATGACAGTTTCCAGTTCGTTGAAACGTGTTTATTTATAACATTTTTAATTCAGAAAGAGATATATACTTTTAGTTAGGGAATTACGATAACTTTTTTAAAAATCTAGATGCGAACGCGTTACCTTTCTCGGTCTTGTATTACTACCACTGTGATTTCCGTAGGTTTCTAAGCGTTTTGTTTTCCGCGACTTGGCCCTTTTTCGTGTATATTTCAGAAATTTTAAGATACTTTGGTATGTTTTCGTCCGATCTATTTCACTTTCTGTTTTCCTTTCGACATTTGGATAATTTATTATGCTTTAACTTAACCGCTTCTGGATTCTTGGCGCGAATTTCTTTATTTCTCTTGGCAACGTGGTCACAGTAACCCTAGAACGTCTGGAATCGAAATTCGATTCGCGTTTGTTGACATTTTCTTTGGGAGGGTTAGTGTGAGATCTACGCGTTCGTATGTTTTCTAAGTTCGTTTTATTAATATTTCCGTGCTAAAAGTTTGGAAAAGAAGATGTGCTTATTCTATTTTCTTTAAATTTCGACTATACGTGTTGTTTCTTTCTTCTGGTTACTTAGAGTTTTGAAATAGTGTCGCAGTTTGGATTTCTTTGGGTTAGTGTTCGTTAGGCTTCTCCATTTTTTAAAAATGCAGCACTTTTTAAATACTAGTTCTTTATAATTTTTGTTTCTGGAACTGTGCGTGGTTGTATTTCGTGTATCGTTTATGTTTACTGTTAAGTCTGTTCCCTTAAGAATTCTGACAGAGCAGGTATGATTTCTTTCGGTTTCGCCGTATGCGTTCTTTTCAAGATTCAAATTATTCTTCCTTATTTTTTTATTCATCTTTGTTTTAATGAGCTCATTTTTCTGCTTTCGATTTAGGTTGTGATTAATTAATTAATACAGTTCGGATTCTATAGAATTTTTTATTCGTGTTTCTGTGAATATTTTCATTTCTATTGTGTTTGCTCACTTGTGAGTATCTGTTTTTAGAACAATTAGTTTTGATTTCATTTGGTGTGCTTTTTTAACTAATTACTTTTCTTAATACTGATGTTATATGTTCGATATACGGAGATTATTTTTGTTCTTTTAAATTCAACTTTCAGTTTTATTAATTATGACACATAGATTGATTTCAATGTGAGGGATTGATTTGCATTTGAAATCAACAAATATAAAACATTTCATGTTTTTCTCTTAATTTAATTGGTTTAAAAAGTATTTTTTCGTTATTTTTCAACAAATAATGTTTATTTTTTATTAAATCTTTTATTTTCCCATTCACTTTTGGTTTCAAGGTATTCTGTTCCTTAGTTCTTGTTTTTAATACAATTGATGTTAAAGTTTTTTAAAAAGACTGCGGTTTTATTGCTTTCGATCTTTTCATTAAGATATTTCTTCTATTTTACACCTTTACACATGTTTATCACTTGCAGTTTTGGATATTTCATTATGAACTGTATCAAAAAATTATGTGATGGCTGTAGTCCGAATAAATATTTAAGAGAGGTTTCTTTTTTGTTTCGTCTCAAATACGAGGTAGAGATAGGTTTTTTTTAATAAACAATGATAGCATGTATGCTTTTTCATTGTTGAATTTGATTCAATTTATTTGATTATTGTATGGGATATGTTTTTCTTGCATTGTTGGAGATTTTAATTGTTGTAACTGAGCGGTTGGATCAGCATTTGTTTACTTTTATAAGATTTCTTTTGCAGAAGTCGCATTGTTGTATAGCAGGTTTTTAATTGTTGTAACATAACTGTAGGGACATTATATACTATTATAAGCTTATTTTTGAATATATTACATTGTTGAATGACATTGTTTTTAAATTCATGAAACTGAACTCTTGGGTCAGTACTTTATTTCTTCTAAACGTACTTGGCATCGCGTTTTACTTCGTATACAAGCAAGGAAAACACTTCATGTTTATTAGTTTTTATTATTAATTCTGATACTTTTGATATATAACGTAGTTATTATGTTTACACTGTTTGCGACGTTAAGACTAAGACAGTTAATAATTTTTAAAATAACGGATTCACACTAAACTGCTTCTATTTGTTTAAATAGCTCAATAACTGAATTTGTTGGACACGCTTATACACTTATTTGAATCATAAGTTTTGTTTCTCATCAATTTTTTTTTCATATGACTTGGAAGTTCTAGCTTATTTTAAATAAAAACATTTTTTCCCATGCGATGTTTATTTACCTTCTGGGCATGCCATGATTAATGATGTTTTTATACTTCATGTTTCGGTTTTCAAAATTAGCTTCGTAAAATTTTTTGCGCATATATTTATTCTTTTAGTTTTGGTTTCCGTGTGGCCAGGGTATATACATTTTTTTTCAAATGAAAACTAGTGGCCTTCTTGTAATTTGCAGTTAATATGTTTCTTATTTACTTAAATGCATAGTTTTCACTTTTTAAACAGGTTTCTTTCCGAACGTTAATTTTGCTTTCGTTTTCACTCAGGCATGGTATATCCAATTTTCTGTGTTTATTTTGTTGCAAAATGTGTTCTGTGACACGTTACGTTAGTTTCTGGAATGTTCTTGAAACGCTTATGCTTTTAAACATGTCGTTTTCTAGTTTCGGTATTTCATATCTGTAGAATTCTTGGCTCTTTAAACCCAAACAAGTGAAAATTATGTGTAAAAGAATTATTTAAAAAAGAATTTTTTTACATAATAAATTAAAAAAAATTGAATAAATAAAAAAGAAAAGAGTTTGAAAAAAAGAAATACACAAATAAAGGAAAAACATTTTAAAATCAGGTTTTATTTTTAATTGTTATTTATGTATTTTTAACTGTACCATTTTGCTGCCTAATGAGAATATTTAAATAATATCTCAATAGGTTTTTAAATTCTACAATCCTCAGAATTTATTACATATTTTTTAGTTTACATACACCTTCTGGAAATTTCCTTTTCAGTTTTATTTAAAGGAATAAATTTAGAAAAAAACGTTATAAAATACTTTTTAGAAATATCTCTTGAAATAGTGTTTTTTTCTGGTGGGGGGGATTAGAATTCTAAACTCCACTGAATATAAAATAATAAAAGCCTCTTCGAAACTGGATGAGTAAAATGAAAAGGTCGAAATTTTAACGAAGTTGATCAAAATTTAATATTGAAAACCAAAAGTTTCAAATTATTTTTATTCCATGACAGTAAAAATATGAAGTAAAATAAGTCAAAGTTCCATTTTCCCGTGTTCTGAAAATAATAGGTTTGTGGGAGGGTGTGTGTGTGAAAATTTGAAATAAAATTCTAAGTCCAGAATATGCCACAAAATTTTCAAAGTCCCGACGTTTAAAGCGTGTTCTTTAAATTCCTCATCTCTCGGCTCTGAAGGAACGATCTCCCTTCGTTTGCTCTTATCCGAACGTCGACTACTGGGTTTTTCCCGGGAATCACAGACTGACTTTCCGCTGCTACTCCAATAAAGCTATAGTTCCGTTCAAAAACTTTCGCCTTATATGTGGAGCGTGTGGTGTCTGAAAGAGGAGTCGAACGAAATTTTGAATTTGCGTTTGTCTTTCTACGAAAAGGTGAGAAGTCGCCTTCGTATACCGACGCTCCCGAACCCAGACTTTCTCAGCTTTTATGCTCACGGCGCGCCCTGTGCTGCGCAAGTGGAGTTGCGACTAAATCGAGGTTATAGGGTTTTCTGTATGTTTTTCCGATGCCGCTTTCTTCTCGACGCCTACGAAAGCGATCCTTGCGGCAAGGATGCTGCGAGGACGTTGTGAGCGTAGAACCGCTTCCGAGAGCGACTGCTTTGTTCTCGCCGGATCGGCTCGTGAACAAGGGTCCCGACCTCGCATTGGGATCCGCGCCTCCGTCTCTGTAGGCGCTGCAGTCTGAACAGGACTCGAGCGTCCGCTTCCTAGAGGAGATACCTGGTTGATCCTGCCAGTAGTCATATGCTTGTCTCAAAGATTAAGCCATGCATGTCTAAGTACGTGCCGTATTAGGGCGAAACCGCGAATGGCTCATTAAATCAGTTATGGTTCCTTGGATCGTACTTTCCTACTTGGATAACTGTGGCAATTCTAGAGCTAATACATGCAGCAGAGCTCCGACCTTCGGGGACGAGCGCTTTTATTAGACCAAAACCAAACGGACCTCGTGTCCGTCTTCCGTGGCGACTCTGTATAACTTTGGGCTGATCGCACGGGCCCGTCCCGGCGACGTATCTTTCGAGTGTCTGCCTTATCAACTTT
>CM063509.1:123440998-123448498 GCA_032207245.1 Pardosa pseudoannulata | reverse complement strand
TAGGTGGGAGGACTTAAATGTCTGCTCTTGAAATACCACTACTTTCATAGTGTCTTTGCTTACCCGGTGAGGCGGAAATCGGTCCCCGACCGCGTTTCTGGCGCCAAGTTCGGTTCCCTGTACGGGATCGGGCGATCCGCTCCGGGGACAGTGTCAGGTCGGGAGTTTGGCTGGGGCGGTACGCCTGCCAAAAGGTAACGCGGGCGTCCCAAGGCGAGCTCGGCGAGGACAGAAACCTCGCGTAGAGCAAAAGGGCAAAAGCTGGCTTGATCTTGATTTTCAGTGCGAATACGGACCGCGAAAGCGGGGCCTATCGATCCTTTCGATTTTACGAGTGTTAAGCGAGAGGTGTCAGAAAAGTTACCATAGGGATAACTGGCTTGTGGCGGCCAAGCGTTCATAGCGACGTCGCTTTTTGATCCTTCGATGTCGGCTCTTCCGATCATCGTGAAGCAGAATTCACGAAGCGTTGGATTGTTCACCCACTAACAGGGAACGTGAGCTGGGTTTAGACCGTCGTGAGACAGGTTAGTTTTACCCTACCGATGACTCGTCGTCGCGATAGTAATCCTGCCCAGTACGAGAGGAACCGCAGGTTCGGACAGTTGGTACGTGTCCTTGGCCGAGCGGCCAGTGGGGCGAAGCTACCGTCCGCGGGCTTACGGCTGAACGCCTCTAAGCCGGAATCCCGTCTAGCCGATGCGAGGACGTCTCTCCCGCGCCGTCGTAGGGCATCCCGAGTCGGGGCCGTGCGCCCCGCCGACCGGGCCTCTTCGAATCGGAGCATCCAGGGACCGCGTAGTCAGTTGCGGTCCCGCTTCGCGTCGCCTACTCTGGGCGTGACGTGCGGGCGCAGAATCGTCTGCAGACGACCGAAGTACTCGTCGGGGTGTTGTGAGCGGTAGAGCAGATCTGTTGCTGCGATCCGCTGAAACATCCCTCGACGGGAAGGTTCGTCTTCTACGAAGATGAATTTTTTTTTTAACAATTTTTTCCTTTCCTGTGTTCTGAAAGACTTAGTCTCGATGGGAACTTTTGTCTCGCGGTGCCGTTCTATTTATTGGCATCTCGGATAGAGGTTCCTTTCAGGACTGTCTGAGAAGGAAATTTGACTTTGGTTTTGAGCTAGGGTTGTTGATTTTGTACGGTTACCTTAAATATTGCTACTGATTTGTATTTAAAATTAAATAATGAATAGTTTAATCGCGTCTACGAGGCGTGGGATGTTTAGGTTATACAAGGTTACTTTTAATGTAAGAGGGAATTGAATTGTGTTTTGGTTCTGAAATTAGTGTTGGGGGAAAGTTATAACGTTTTAAAGTCTTCAGAAACGACAGTTTAAAATTTTTTTAATTAATTTAGACTCAGAAAGAGAGACGTTTTCGTTTTAAATTTTACAAAACCGAAGTGAATTACGTTCCTGCCGAAACCGTAATGTTATGTTATCTACGATTTCGGTAATTCGTAATCCATGCCGACAGCGAGATCGGAACTCGTGAACTCCGGTACCGAATAGCAGCGCCCTACCTTTCGACAGTTAAAGATGTGATTCTAGAATATGTTACGTTGTTCCAAAGGAAGGTGTACGAAGTGGTTTTTTTTTTCTTTACCCCGCAATTTGTTTAAAAATCGCTAGAAATTTACCGCTTTCGTCCCTTGGTTTCGAGATTCCTAAGAAATGCTTAAAGGTATCAAACGCGAACAAATTTCGAAGTTCTTTCACTTACTTGAATGCTTGTTTCGGAATTCGTTTGTGCGTTAAATGAATGAAACCGAAAGTGAGAAACGGCGGGCTTTCCAAATTTATGAAAACGGATTCTGTGGTGCAGCTGATAAATTTTAAAGTGTTTCTCATCGACGGGATAGAATCCGAAATTGTACGATTGATCGTGTACGTATCGTATAACACTTAAATAAATGTGGGGTGAAAAGATTTAAAATTTCGTTTTGGCGCGAAATTCCGAAATCGGAAGTGTTGGATTTATAGTTGTCGGAATTCGAAGGCAAGTGCTTGAAAACGTTTGCGAATTTTAAATTGGTTTGGTTTGGTTTGGAGTGCTACGGTCTACTTTTTGCAACACGAGGGCTAATGAGACCGGGACCTACAGCTTAGAGCCGATTCCGAACGGCTACGAACATTCATGCCTCAGTGGGATTCGAACCCACGAACTCCGGTTCCGAAGGCCAGCACCCTAACCAATCGGCCATCGTTCGGCGAATTTTAAATTGAAAACCGTCACTTTATCAAATGTTTTATATTTTTTAAAATCAAAATAGTTGTTTACAAAAAAAAGTTATTTTGCCGTTTTCAACGAACTTAGGTGCGTAAAATCTGTTTTATGAAGTCGGAAACACTATTTCACAATTATTTATGAGGCAAGAAGTGTTAATGTTTATATATAATATATTTTTCTAAACGTTGTATGGAAACGATTTAGGAAAAATGTGAAGCACTTTTAAAAACGCGTGGTTTAATGATCTGTCCGACAGATTTTACCTTTCTTTCGATATGAACAGTTCGTATAACTAACTTAATTGCGTTCTATGGAACATTTCCCTAGCAATGATCAATATTCGACGTTATAAATATGTTGTTTCGTAGTAAATTTAAAAGGTTTATATATTCGGAACGTAGGTTATTAACCTTAATGAAAATGTTAAAAAAGTGGTATAAAAAATGGAATATGAAAGAGATGCGGAGGGTCGATCGTACAGTTCCGAGGGATCGCGGAAACGAATGCGTGCTCTGCTTGATATAACTGTTGCAAATGACAGTTTCCAGTTCGTTGAAACGTGTTTATTTATAACATTTTTAATTCAGAAAGAGATATATACTTTTAGTTAGGGAATTACGATAACTTTTTTAAAAATCTAGATGCGAACGCGTTACCTTTCTCGGTCTTGTATTACTACCACTGTGATTTCCGTAGGTTTCTAAGCGTTTTGTTTTCCGCGACTTGGCCCTTTTTCGTGTATATTTCAGAAATATTAAGATACTTTGGTATGTTTTCGTCCGATCTATTTCACTTTCTGTTTTCCTTTCGACATTTGGATAATTTATTATGCTTTAACTTAACCGCTTCTGGATTCTTGGCGCGAATTTCTTTATTTCTCTTGGCAACGTGGTCACAGTAACCCTAGAACGTCTGGAATCGAAATTCGATTCGCGTTTGTTGACATTTTCTTTGGGAGGGTTAGTGTGAGATCTACGCGTTCGTATGTTTTCTAAGTTCGTTTTATTAATATTTCCGTGCTAAAAGTTTGGAAAAGAAGATGTGCTTATTCTATTTTCTTTAAATTTCGACTATACGTGTTGTTTCTTTCTTCTGGTTACTTAGAGTTTTGAAATAGTGTCGCAGTTTGGATTTCTTTGGGTTAGTGTTCGTTAGGCTTCTCCATTTTTTAAAAATGCAGCACTTTTTAAATACTAGTTCTTTATAATTTTTGTTTCTGGAACTGTGCGTGGTTGTATTTCGTGTATCGTTTATGTTTACTGTTAAGTCTGTTCCCTTAAGAATTCTGACAGAGCAGGTATGATTTCTTTCGGTTTCGCCGTATGCGTTCTTTTCAAGATTCAAATTATTCTTCCTTATATTTTTATTCATCTTTGTTTTAATGAGTTCATTTTTCTGCTTTCGATTTAGGTTGTGATTAATTAATTAATACAGTTCGGATTCTATAGAATTTTTTATTCGTGTTTCTGTGAATATTTTCATTTCTATTGTGTTTGCTCACTTGTGAGTATCTGTTTTTAGAACAATTAGTTTTGATTTCATTTGGTGTGCTTTTTTAACTAATTACTTTTCTTAATACTGATGTTATATGTTCGATATACGGAGATTATTTTTGTTCTTTTAAATTCAACTTTCAGTTTTATTAATTATGACACATAGATTGATTTCAATGTGAGGGATTGATTTGCATTTGAAATCAACAACTATAAAACATTTCATGTTTTTCTCTTAATTTAATTGGTTTAAAATGTATTTTCTCGTTAATTTTCAACAAATAATGTTTATTTTTTATTAAATCTTTTATTTTCCGATTCACTTTTGGTTTCAAGGTATTCTGTCCCTTAGTTCTTGTTTTTAATACAATTGATGTTAAAGTTTTTTAAAAAGACTGCGGTTTTATTGCTTTCGATCTTTTCATTAAGATATTTCTTCTATTTTACACCTTTACACATGTTTATCACTTGCAGTTTTGGATATTTCATTATGAACTGAATCAAAAAATTATGTGATGGCTGTAGTCCGAATAAATATTTAAGAGAGGTTTCTTTTTTGTTTCGTCTCAAATACGAGGTAGAGATAGGTTTTTTTAATAAACAATGATAGCATGTATGCTTTTTCATTGTTGAATTTGATTCCATTTTTTTGATTATTGTATGGGATATGTTTTTCTTGCATTGTTGGAGATTTTAATTGTTGTAACTGAGCGGTTGGATCAGCATTTGTTTACTTTTATAAGATTTCTTTTGCAGAAGTCGCATTGTTGTATAGCAGGTTTTTAATTGTTGTAACATAACTGTAGGGACATTATATACTATTATAAGCTTATTTTTGAATATATTACATTGTTGAATGACATTGTTTTTAAATTCATGAAACTGAACTCTTGGGTCAGTACTTTATTTCTTCTAAACGTACTTGGCATCGCGTTTTACTTCGTATACAAGCAAGGAAAACACTTCATGTTTATTAGTTTTTATTATTAATTCTGATACTTTTGATATATAACGTAGTTATTATGTTTACACTGTTTGCGACGTTAAGACTAAGACAGTTAATAATTTTTAAAATAACGGATTCACACTAAACTGCTTCTATTTGTTTAAATAGCTCAATAACTGAATTTGTTGGACACGCTTATACACTTATTTGAATCATAAGTTTTGTTTCTCATCAATTTTTTTTTCATATGACTTGGAAGTTCTAGCTTATTTTAAATAAAAACATTTTTTCCCATGCGATGTTTATTTACCTTCTGGGCATGCCATGATTAATGATGTTTTTATACTTCATGTTTCGGTTTTCAAAATTAGCTTCGTAAAATTTTTTGCGCATATATTTATTCTTTTAGTTTTGGTTTCCGTGTGGCCAGGGTATATACATTTTTTTTCAAATGAAAACTAGTGGCCTTTTTGTAATTTGCAGTTAATATGTTTCGTATTTACTTAAATGCATAGTTTTCACTTTTTAAACAGGTTTCTTTCCGAACGTTAATTTTGCTTTCGTTTTCACTCAGGCATGGTATATCCAATTTTCTGTGTTTATTTTGTTGCAAAATGTGTTCTGTGACACGTTACGTTAGTTTCTGGAATGTTCTTGAAACGCTTATGCTTTTAAACATGTCGTTTTCTAGTTTCGGTATTTCATATCTGTAGAATTCTTGGCTCTTTAAACCCAAACAAGTGAAAATTATGTGTAAAAGAATTATTTAAAAAAGAATTTTTTTACATAATAAATTAAAAAAAATTGAATAAATAAAAAAGAAAAGAGTTTGAAAAAAAGAAATACACAAATAAAGGAAAAACATTTTAAAATCAGGTTTTATTTTTAATTGTTATTTATGTATTTTTAACTGTACCATTTTGCTGCCTAATGAGAATATTTAAATAATATCTCAATAGGTTTTTAAATTCTACAATCCTCAGAATTTATTACATATTTTTTAGTTTACATACACCTTCTGGAAATTTCCTTTTCAGTTTTATTTAAAGGAATAAATTTAGAAAAAAACGTTATAAAATACTTTTTAGAAATATCTCTTGAAATAGTGTTTTTTTTCTGGTGGGGGGGGATTAGAATTCTAAACTCCACTGAATATAAAATAATAAAAGCCTCTTCGAAACTGGATGAGTAAAATGAAAAGGTCGAAATTTTAACGAAGTTGATCAAAATTTAATATTGAAAACCAAAAGTTTCAAATTATTTTTATTCCATGACAGTAAAAATATGAAGTAAAATAAGTCAAAGTTCCATTTTCCCGTGTTCTGAAAATAATAGGTTTGTGGGAGGGTGTGTGTGTGAAAATTTGAAATAAAATTCTAAGTCCAGAATATGTCCACAAAATTTTCAAAGTCCCGACGTTAAAGCGTGTTCTTTAAATTCCTCATCTCTCGGCTCTGAAGGAACGATCTCCCTTCGTTTGCTCTTATCCGAACGTCGACTACTGGGTTTTTCCCGGGAATCACAGACTGACTTTCCGCTGCTACTCCAATAAAGCTATAGTTCCGTTCAAAAACTTTCGCCTTATATGTGGAGCGTGTGGTGTCTGAAAGATGAGTCGAACGAAATTTTGAATTTGCGTTTGTCTTTCTACGAAAAGGTGAGAAGTCGCCTTCGCATACCGACGCTCCCGAACCCAGACTTTCTCAGCTTTTATGCTCACGGCGCGCCCTGTGCTGCGCAAGTGGAGTTGCGACTGAAATCGAGATTATAGGGTTTTCTGTAGGTTTTTCCGATGCCGCTTTCTTCTCGACGCCTACGAAAGCAATCCTTGCGGCAAGGATGCTGCGAGGACGTTGTGAGCGTAGAACCGCTTCCGAGAGCGACTGCTTTGTTCTCGCCGGATCGGCTCGTGAACAAGGGTCCCGACCTCGCATTGGGATCCGCGCCTCCGTCTCTGTAGGCGCTGCAGTCTGAACAGGACTCGAGCGTCCGCTTCCTAGAGGAGATACCTGGTTGATCCTGCCAGTAGTCATATGCTTGTCTCAAAGATTAAGCCATGCATGTCTAAGTACGTGCCGTATTAGGGCGAAACCGCGAATGGCTCATTAAATCAGTTATGGTTCCTTGGATCGTACTTTCCTACTTGGATAACTGTGGCAATTCTAGAGCTAATACATGCAGCAGAGCTCCGACCTTCGGGGACGAGCGCTTTTATTAGACCAAAACCAAACGGACCTCGTGTCCGTCTTCCGTGGCGACTCTGTATAACTTTGGGCTGATCGCACGGGCCCGTCCCGGCGACGTATCTTTCGAGTGTCTGCCTTATCAACTTTCGATGGTAGGATAGTGGCCTACTATGGTGGTGACGGGTGACGGGGAATTAGGGTTCGATTCCGGAGAGGGAGCCTGAGAAACGGCTACCACATCCAAGGAAGGCAGCAGGCGCGCAAATTACCCACTCTCAGAACGGGGAGGTAGTGACGAAAAATAACGATACAGGGACTCTTTCGAGACCCCGTAATTGGAATGAGTACACTCTAAATCCTTTAACGAGGATCTATTCGAGGGCAAGTCTGGTGCCAGCAGCCGCGGTAATTCCAGCTCGAATAGCGTATATTAAAGTTGTTGCGGTTAAAAAGCTCGTAGTTGGATATCAGTTCCAGACGGGGGGTCCGCCAAACGGTGGTTACTGCCCGTTCTGAACAGCCAGCCGGTTTCTCTTGACGATCTTCACCGGTTGTCTCGGGTGACCGGCAAGTTTACTTTGAAAAAATTAGAGTGCTCAAAGCAGGCGCGACGCCTGGATAATGGTGCATGGAATAATGGA
>CM063509.1:123433398-123435898 GCA_032207245.1 Pardosa pseudoannulata | reverse complement strand
TTTATTGCTTTCGATCTTTTCATTAAGATATTTCTTCTATTTTACACCTTTACACATGTTTATCACTTGCAGTTTTGGATATTTCATTATGAACTGAATCAAAAAATTATGTGATGGCTGTAATCCGAATAAATATTTAAGAGAGGTTTCTTTTTTGTTTCGTCTCAAATACGAGGTAGAGATAGGTTTTCTTTGATAAACAATGATAGCATGGAGGCTGTTTCATTGTTGAATTTGATTCAGTTTATTTGATTATTGTATGCGATATGTTTTTCTTGCATTGTTGGAGATTTTAATTGTTGTAACTGAGCGGTTGGATCAGCATTTGTTTACTTTTATAAGATTTCTTTTGCAGAAGTCGCATTGTTGTACAGCAGGTTTTTAATTGTTGTAACATAACTGTAGGGTCATTATATACTATTATAAGCTTATTTTTGAATATATTACATTGTTGAATGACATTGTTTTTAAATTCATGAAACTGAACTCTTGGGTCAGTACTTTATTTCTTCTAAACGTACTTGGCATCGCATTTTACTTCGTATACACGCAAGGAAAACACTTCATGTTTATTAGTTTTTATTATTAATTCTGATACTTTTGATATATAACGTAGTTATTATGTTTACACTGTCTGCGACGTTAAGACTAAGACAGTTAATAATTTTTAAAATAACGGATTCACACTAAACTGCTTCTATTTGTTTAAATAGCTCAATAACTGAATTTGTTGGACACGCGTATACACTTATTTGAATCATAAGTTTTGTTTCTCATCAATTTTTTTTCATATGACTTGGAAGTTCTAGGTTAATTTAAATAAAAACATTTTTTCCCATGTGATGTTTATTTACCTTCTGGACATGCCCTGATTAATGATGTTTTTATACTTCATGTTTCGGTTTTCAAAATTAGCTTCGTAAAATTTTTTGAGCATATATTTATTCTTTTAGTTTTGGTTTCCGCGTGGCCAGGGTATATACATTTTTTTTTCAAATGAAACTAGTGGCCTTCTTGTAATTTGCAGTTAATATGTTTCTTATTTACTTAAATGCATAGTTTTCACTTTTTAAACATATTTCTTTCCGAACGTTAATTTTGCTTTCGTTTTCACTCAGGCATGGTATATCCAATTTTCTGTGTTTATTTTGTTGCAAAATGTGTTCTGTGACACGTTACGTTAGTTTCTGGAATGTTCTTGAAACGCTTATGCTTTTAAACATGTCGTTTTCTAGTTTCGGTATTTCATATCTGTAGAATTCTTGGCTCTTTAAACCCAAACAAGTGAAAATTATGTGTAAAAGAATTATTTAAAAAAGAATTTTTTTACATAATAAATTAAAAAAAAAATTAAATAAATAAAAAATAAAAGAGTTTGAAAAAAAGAAATACACAAATAAAGGAAAAACATTTTAAAATCAGGTTTTATTTTTAATTGTTATTTATGTATTTTTAACTGTACCATTTTGCTGCCTAATGAGAATATTTAAATAATATCTCAATAGGTTTTTAAATTCTACAATCCTCAGAATTTATTACATATTTTTTAGTTTACATACACCTTCTGGAAATTTCCTTTTCAGTTTTATTTAAAGGAATAAATTTAGAAAAAAAACGTTATAAAATACTTTTTAGAAATATCTCTTGAAATAGTGTTTTTTTCTGGTGGGGGGATTAGAATTCTAAACTCCACTGAATATAAAATAATAAAAGCCTCTTCGAAACTGGATGAGTAAAATGAAAAGGTCGAAATTTTAACGAAGTTGATCAAAATTTAATATTGAAAACCAAAAGTTTCAAATTATTTTTATTCCATGACAGTAAAAATATGAAGTAAAATAAGTCAAAGTTCCATTTTCCCGTGTTCTGAAAATAATTGGTTTGTGGGAGGGTGTGTGTGTGAAAATTTGAAATAAAATTCTAAGTCCAGAATATGCCACAAAATTTTCAAAGTCCCGACGTTAAAGCGTGTTCTTTAAATTCCTCATCTCTCGGCTCTGAAGGAACGATCTCCCTTCGTTTGCTCTTATCCGAACGTCGACTACTGGGTTTTTCCCGGGAATCACAGACTGACTTTCCGCTGCTACTCCAATAAAGCTATAGTTCCGTTCAAAAACTTTCGCCTTATATGTGGAGCGTGTGGTGTCTGAAAGATGAGTCGAACGAAATTTTGAATTTGCGTTTGTCTTTCTACGAAAAGGTGAGAAGTCGCCTTCGCATACCGACGCTCCCGAACCCAGACTTTCTCAGCTTTTATGCTCACGGCGCGCCCTGTGCTGCGCAAGTGGAGTTGCGACTAAATCGAGATTATAGGGTTTTCTGTATGTTTTTCCGATGCCGCTTTCTTCTCGACGCCTACGAAAGCGATCCTTGCGGCAAGGATGCTGCGAGGACGTTGTGAGCGTAGAACCGCTTCCGAGAGCGACTGCTTTGTTCTCGCCGGATCGGCTCGTGAACAAGGGTCCCGACCTCGCATTGGGATCCGCGCCTCCGTCTCTGT
>CM063509.1:123420898-123428398 GCA_032207245.1 Pardosa pseudoannulata | reverse complement strand
CGTTTCGGCGGGCACTTTGCGGCCGACTCAGAACTGGCACGGACTCGGGGAGTCTGACTGTGTTTAATTAAAACATAGCATTGCGACGGCTGGTGACCGGTGATGACGCAATGTGATTTCTGCCCAGTGCTGTGAATGTCAAAGTGAAGAAATTCATCTAAGCGCCGGTAAACGGCGGGAGTAACTATGACTCTCTTGTGGTAGCGAAATGCCTCGTCATCTAATTAGTGACTTGCATGAATGGATTAATTAGACTCCCATGTTTCTGTCCCTATCTACTATCTAGCGAAACCACAGCCAAGGGAACGGGCTTGGAGAAATCGGCGGGGAAAGAAGACCCTGTTGAGCTTGACTCTAGTCTGACTCTGTGAAGATACGTGAGAGGCGTAGCATAGGTGGGAGGACTTAAGTGTCTGCTCTTGAAATACCACTACTTTCATAGTGTCTTTGCTTACCCGGTGAGGCGGTGATCGGTCCCCGACCGCGTTTCTGGTGGCGCCAAGTTCGGTCCCCTGTACGGGATCGGGCGATCCGCTCCGGGGACAGTGTCAGGTCGGGAGTTTGACTGGGGCGGTACGCCTGCCAAAAGGTAACGCGGGCGTCCCAAGGCGAGCTCGGCGAGGACAGAAACCTCGCGTAGAGCAAAAGGGCAAAAGCTGGCTTGATCTTGATTTTCAGTGCGAATACGGACCGCGAAAGCGGGGCCTATCGATCCTTTCGATTTTACGAGTGTTAAGCGAGAGGTGTCAGAAAAGTTACCATAGGGATAACTGGCTTGTGGCGGCCAAGCGTTCATAGCGACGTCGCTTTTTGATCCTTCGATGTCGGCTCTTCCGATCATCGTGAAGCAGAATTCACGAAGCGTTGGATTGTTCACCCACTAACAGGGAACGTGAGCTGGGTTTAGACCGTCGTGAGACAGGTTAGTTTTACCCTACCGATGACTCGTCGTCGCGATAGTAATCCTGCCCAGTACGAGAGGAACCGCAGGTTCGGACAGTTGGTACGTGTCCTTGGCCGAGCGGCCAGTGGGGCGAAGCTACCGTCCGCGGGCTTACGGCTGAACGCCTCTAAGCCGGAATCCCGTCTAGCCGATGCGAGGACGTCTCTCCCGCGCCGTCGTAGGGCATCCCGAGTCGGGGCCGTGCGCCCCGCCGACCGGGCCTCTTCGAATCGGAGCATCCAGGGACCGCGTAGTCAGTTGCGGTCCCCGCTTCGCGTCGCCTACTCTGGGCGTGACGTGCGGGCGCAGAATCGTCTGCAGACGACCGAAGTACTCGTCGGGGTGTTGTGAGCGGTAGAGCAGATCTGTTGCTGCGATCCGCTGAAACATCCCTCGACGGGAAGGTTCGTCTTCTACGAAGATGAATTTTTTTTTTAACAATTTTTTCCTTTCCTGTGTTCTGAAAGACTTAGTCTCGATGGGAACTTTTGTCTCGCGGTGCCGTTCTATTTATTGGCATCTCGGATAGAGGTTCCTTTCAGGACTGTCTAAGAAGGAAATTTGACTTTGGTTTTCAGCTAGGGTTATTGATTTTGTACGGTTACCTTAAATATTGCTACTGATTTGTATTTAAAATTAAATAATGAATAGTTTAATCGCGTGTACGAGGCGTGGGATGTTTAGGTTATACAAGGTTACTTTTAATGTAAGAGGGAATTGAATTGTTAAGTTATAACGTTTTAAAGTCTTCAGAAACGACAGTTTAAAATTTTTTTAATTAATTTAGACTCAGAAAGAGAGACGTTTTCGTTTTAAATTTTACAAACCCGAAGTGAATTACGTTCCTGCCGAAACCGTAATGTTATGTTATCTACGATTTCGGTAATTCGTAATCCATGCCGACAGCGAGATCGGAACTCGCGAACTCCGGTACCGAATAGCAGCGCCCTACCTTTCGACAGTTAATGATGTGATTCTAGAATATGTTACGTTGTTCCAAAGGAAGGTGTACGGAGTGGTTTTTTTTTTCTTTACCCCGCAATTTGTTTAAAAATCGCTAGAAATTTACCGCTTTCGTCCCTTGGTTTCGAGATTCCTAAGAAATGCTTAAAGGTATCAAACGCGAACAAATTTCGAAGTTCTTTCACTTACTTGAATGCTTGTTTCGGAATTCGTTTGTGCGTTAAATGAATGAAACCGAAAGTGAGAAACGGCGGGCTTTCCAAATTTATGAAAACGGATTCTGTGGTGCAGCTGATAAATTTTAAAGTGTTTCTCATCGACGGGATAGAATCCGAAATTGTACGATTGATCGTGTACGTATCGTATAACACTTAAATAAATGTGGGGTGAAAAGATTTAAAATTTCGTTTTGGCGCGAAATTCCGAAATCGGAAGTGTTGGATTTATAGTTGTCGGAATTCGAAGGCAAGTGCTTGAAAACGTTTGCGAATTTTAAATTGGTTTGGTTTGGTTTGGAGTGCTACGGTCTACTTTTTGCAACACGAGGGCTAATGAGACCGGGACCTACAGCTTAGAGCCGATTCCGAACGGCTACGAACATCCATGCCTCAGTGGGATTCGAACCCACGAACTCCGGTTCCGAAGGCCAGCACCCTAACCAATCGGCCATCGTTCGGCGAATTTTAAATTGAAAACCGTCACTTTATCAAATATTTTATATTTTTTAACATCAAAATAGTTGTTTATAAAAAAAAAAGTTATTTTGCCGTATTCAACGAACTTAAGTGCGTAAAATCTGTTATATGAAGTCGGGAAACACTATTTCACAATTATTTATGAGGCAAGAAGTGTTAATGTTTATAATATATTTTTCTAAACGTTGTATGGAAACGATTTAGGAAAAATGTGAAGCACTTTTAAAAACGCGTGGTTTAATGATCTGTCCGACAGATTTTACCTTTCTTTCGATATGAACAGTTCGTATAACTAACTTAATTGCGTTCTATGGAACATTTCCCTAGCAGTGATCAATATTCGACGTTATAAATATGTTGTTTCGTAGTAAATTTAAAAGGTTTATATATTCGGAACGTAGGTTATTAACCTTAATGAAAATGTTAAAAAAGTGGTATAAAAAATGGAATAGGAAAGAGATGCGGAGGGTCGGTCGTACAGTTCCGAGGGATCGCGGAAACGAATGCGTGCTCTGCTTGATATAACTGTTGCAAATGACAGTTTCCAGTTCGTTGAAACGTGTTTATTTATAACATTTTTAATTCAGAAAGAGATATATACTTTTAGTTAGGGAATTACGATAACTTTTTTAAAAATCTAGATGCGAACGCGTTACCTTTCTCGGTCTTGTATTACTACCACTGTGATTTCCGTAGGTTTCTAAGCGTTTTGTTTTCCGCGACTTGGCCCTTTTTCGTGTATATTTCAGAAATATTAAGATACTTTGGTATGTTTTCGTCCGATCTATTTCACTTTCTGTTTTCCTTTCGACATTTGGATAATTTATTATGCTTTAACTTAACCGCTTCTGGATTCTTGGCGCGAATTTCTTTATTTCTCTTGGCAACGTGGTCACAGTAACCCTAGAACGTCTGGAATCGAAATTCGATTCGCGTTTGTTGACATTTTCTTTGGGAGGGTTAGTGTGAGATCTACGCGTTCGTATGTTTTCTAAGTTCGTTTTATTAATATTTCCGTGCTAAAAGTTTGGAAAAGAAGATGTGCTTATTCTATTTTCTTTAAATTTCGACTATACGTGTTGTTTCTTTCTTCTGGTTACTTAGAGTTTTGAAATAGTGTCGCAGTTTGGATTTTGTTTGGGTTAGTGTTCGTTAGGCTTCTCCATTTTTTAAAAATGCAGCACTTTTTAAATACTAGTTCTTTATAATTTTTGTTTCTGGAACTGTGCGTGGTTGTATTTCGTGTATCGTTTATGTTTACTGTTAAGTCTGTTCCCTTAAGAATTCTGACAGAGCAGGTATGATTTCTTTCGGTTTCGCCGTATGCGTTCTTTTCAAGATTCAAATTATTCTTCCTTATTTTTTTATTCATCTTTGTTTTAATGAGCTCATTTTTCTGCTTTCGATTTAGGTTGTGATTAATTAATACAGTTCGGGTTCTATAGAATTTTTTATTCGTGTTTCTGTGAATATTTTCATTTGTATTGTGTTTGCTCACTTGTGAGTATGTGTTCTTAGAACAATTAGTTTTGATTTCATTTGGTGTGCTTTTTTAACTAATACTTTTCTTAATACTGATGTTATATGTTCGATATACGGAGATTATTTTTGTTCTTTTAAATTCAACTTTCAGTTTTATTAATTATGACACATAGATTGATTTCAATGTGAGGGATTGATTTGCATTTGAAATCAACAAATATAAAACATTTCATGTTTTTCTCTTAATTTAATTGGTTTAAAAAGTATTTTTTCGTTATTTTTCAACAAATAATGTTTATTTTTTATTAAATCTTTTATTTTCCCATTCGCTTTTGGTTTCAAGGTATTCTGTTCCTTAGTTCTTGTTTTTAATACAATTGATGTTAAAGTTTTTTAAAAAGACTGCGGTTTTATTGCTTTCGATCTTTTCATTAAGATATCTCTTCTATTTTACACCTTTACACATGTTTATCACTTGCAGTTTTGGATATTTCATTATGAACTGAATCAAAAAATTATGTGATGGCTGTAATCCGAATAAATATTTAAGAGAGGTTTCTTTTTTGTTTCGTCTCAAATACGAGGTAGAGATAGGTTTTCTTTTATAAACAATGATAGCATGTATGCTTTTTCATTGTTGAATTTGATTCAATTTATTTGATTATTGTATGTGATATGTTTTTCTTGCATTGTTGGAGATCTTAATTGTTGTAACTGAGCGGTTGGATCAGCATTTGTTTACTTTTATAAGATTTCTTTTGCAGAAGTCGCATTGTTGTACAGCAGGTTTTTAATTGTTGTAACATAACTGTTGGGTCATTATATACTATTATAAGCTTATTTTTGAATATATTACATTGTTGAATGGCATTTTTTTTTTAAATTCATGAAACTGAACTCTTGGTTCAGTACTTTATTTCTTCTAAACGTACTTGGCATCGCGCATTTTACTTCGTGTACACGCAAGGAAAACACTTCATGTTTATTAGTTTTTATTATTAATTCTGATACTTTTGATATATAACGTAGTTAATTATGTTTACACTGTTTGCGACGTTAAGACTAAGACAGTTAATAATTTTTAACCTAACGGATTCACACTAAACTGCTTCTATTTGTTTAAATAGCTCAATAACTGAATTTGTTGGACACGCTTATACACTTATTTGAATCATAAGTTTTGTTTCTCATCAATTTTTTTTTCATATGACTTGGAAGTTCTAGTTTAATTTAAATAAAAACATTTTTTCCCATGTGATGTTTATTTACCTTCTGGACATGCCCTGATTAATGATGTTTTTATACTTCATGTTTCGGTTTTCAAAATTAGCTTCGTAAAATTTTTTGAGCATATATTTATTCTTTTAGTTTTGGTTTCCGCGTGGCCAGGGTATATACATTTTTTTTTCAAATGAAACTAGTGGCCTTCTTGTAATTTGCAGTTAATAATGTTTCTTATTTACTTAAATGCATAGTTTTCACTTTTTAAACATATTTCTTTCCGAACGTTAATTTTGCTTTCGTTTTCACTCAGGCATGGTATATCCAATTTTCTGTGTTTATTTTGTTCCAAAATGTGTTCTGTGACACGTTACGTTAGTTTCTGGAATGTTCTTGAAACGCTTATGCTTTTAAACATGTCGTTTTCTAGTTTCGGTATTTCATATCTGTAGAATTCTTGGCTCTTTAAACCCAAACAAGTGAAAATTATGTGTAAAAGAATTATTTAAAAAAGAATTTTTTTACATAATAAATTTTAAAAAAAATGAATAAATAAAAAAGAAAAGAGTTTGAAAAAAAGAAATACACAAATAAAGGAAAAAACATTTTAAAATCAGGTTTTATTTTTAATTGTTATTTATGTATTTTTAACTGTACCATTTTGCTGCCTAATGAGAATATTTAAATAATATCTCAATAGGTTTTTAAATTCTACAATCCTCAGAATTTATTACATATTTTTTAGTTTACATACACCTTCTGGAAATTTCCTTTTCAGTTTTATTTAAAGGAATAAATTTAGAAAAAAACGTTATAAAATACTTTTTAGAAATATCTCTTGAAATAGTGTTTTTTTCTGGTGGGGGGATTAGAATTCTAAACTCCACTGAATATAAAATAATAAAAGCCTCTTCGAAACTGGATGAGTAAAATGAAAAGGTCGAAATTTTAACGAAGTTGATCAAAATTTAATATTGAAAACCAAAAGTTTCAAATTATTTTTATTCCATGACAGTAAAAATATGAAGTAAAATAAGTCAAAGTTCCATTTTCCCGTGTTCTGAAAATAATAGGTTTGTGGGAGGGGTGTGTGTGTGAAAATTTGAAATAAAATTCTAAGTCCAGAATATGCCACAAAATTTTCAAAGTCCCGACGTTAAAGCGTGTTCTTTAAATTCCTCATCTCTCGGCTCTGAAGGAACGATCTCCCTTCGTTTGCTCTTATCCGAACGTCGACTACTGGGTTTTTCCCGGGAATCACAGACTGACTTTCCGCTGCTGCTCCAATAAAGCTATAGTTCCGTTCAAAAACTTTCGCCTTATATGTGGAGCGTGTGGTGTCTGAAAGAAGAGTCGAACGAAATTTTGAATTTGCGTTTGTCTTTCTACGAAAAGGTGAGAAGTCGCCTTCGTATACCGACGCTCCCGAACCCAGACTTTCTCAGCTTTTATGCTCACGGCGCGCCCTGTGCTGCGCAAGTGGAGTTGCGACTAAATCGAGATTATAGGGTTTTCTGTATGTTTTTCCGATGCCGCTTTCTTCTCGACGCCTACGAAAGCGATCCTTGCGGCAAGGATGCTGCGAGGACGTTGTGAGCGTAGAACCGCTTCCGAGAGCGACTGCTTTGTTCTCGCCGGATCGGCTCGTGAACAAGGGTCCCGACCTCGCATTGGGATCCGCGCCTCCGTCTCTGTAGGCGCTGCAGTCTGAACAGGACTCGAGCGTCCGCTTCCTAGAGAAGATACCTGGTTGATCCTGCCAGTAGTCATATGCTTGTCTCAAAGATTAAGCCATGCATGTCTAAGTACGTGCCGTATTAGGGCGAAACCGCGAATGGCTCATTAAATCAGTTATGGTTCCTTGGATCGTACTTTCCTACTTGGATAACTGTGGCAATTCTAGAGCTAATACATGCAGCAGAGCTCCGACCTTCGGGGACGAGCGCTTTTATTAGACCAAAACCAAACGGACCTCGTGTCCGTCTTCCGTGGCGACTCTGTATAACTTTGGGCTGATCGCACGGGCCCGTCCCGGCGACGTATCTTTCGAGTGTCTGCCTTATCAACTTTCGATGGTAGGTTACGCGCCTACCATGGTCATAACGGGTGACGGGGAATTAGGGTTCGATTCCGGAGAGGGAGCCTGAGAGACGGCTACCACATCCAAGGAAGGCAGCAGGCGCGCAAATTACCCAC
>CM063509.1:123410898-123415898 GCA_032207245.1 Pardosa pseudoannulata | reverse complement strand
ACGGGATCGGGCGATCCGCTCCGGGGACAGTGTCAGGTCGGGAGTTTGACTGGGGCGGTACGCCTGCCAAAAGGTAACGCGGGCGTCCCAAGGCGAGCTCGGCGAGGACAGAAACCTCGCGTAGAGCAAAAGGGCAAAAGCTGGCTTGATCTTGATTTTCAGTGCGAATACGGACCGCGAAAGCGGGGCCTATCGATCCTTTCGATTTTACGAGTGTTAAGCGAGAGGTGTCAGAAAAGTTACCATAGGGATAACTGGCTTGTGGCGGCCAAGCGTTCATAGCGACGTCGCTTTTTGATCCTTCGATGTCGGCTCTTCCGATCATCGTGAAGCAGAATTCACGAAGCGTTGGATTGTTCACCCACTAACAGGGAACGTGAGCTGGGTTTAGACCGTCGTGAGACAGGTTAGTTTTACCCTACCGATGACTCGTCGTCGCGATAGTAATCCTGCCCAGTACGAGAGGAACCGCAGGTTCGGACAGTTGGTACGTGTCCTTGGCCGAGCGGCCAGTGGGGCGAAGCTACCGTCCGCGGGCTTACGGCTGAACGCCTCTAAGCCGGAATCCCGTCTAGCCGATGCGAGGACGTCTCTCCCGCGCCGTCGTAGGGCATCCCGAGTCGGGGCCGTGCGCCCCGCCGACCGGGCCTCTTCGAATCGGAGCATCCAGGGACCGCGTAGTCAGTTGCGGTCCCCGCTTCGCGTCGCCTACTCTGGGCGTGACGTGCGGGCGCAGAATCGTCTGCAGACGACCGAAGTACTCGTCGGGGTGTTGTGAGCGGTAGAGCAGATCTGTTGCTGCGATCCGCTGAAACATCCCTCGACGGGAAGGTTCGTCTTCTACGAAGATGAATTTTTTTTTAACAATTTTTTCCTTTCCTGTGTTCTGAAAGACTTAGTCTCGATGGGAACTTTTGTCTCGCGGTGCCGTTCTATTTATTGGCATCTCGGATAGAGGTTCCTTTCAGGACTGTCTAAGAAGGAAATTTGACTTTGGTTTTCAGCTAGGGTTATTGATTTTGTACGGTTACCTTAAATATTGCTACTGATTTGTATTTAAAATTAAATAATGAATAGTTTAATCGCGTCTACGAGGCGTGGGATGTTTAGGTTATACAAGGTTACTTTTAATGTAAGAGGGAATTGAATTGTTAAGTTATAACGTTTTAAAGTCTTCAGAAACGACAGTTTAAAAAATTTTTTAATTAATTTAGACTCAGAAAGAGAGACGTTTTCGTTTTAAATTTTACAAACCCGAAGTGAATTACGTTCCTGCCGAAACCGTAATGTTATGTTATCTACGATTTCGGTAATTCGTAATCCATGCCGACAGCGAGATCGGAACTCGCGAACTCCGGTACCGAATAGCAGCGCCCTACCTTTCGACAGTTAATGATGTGATTCTAGAATATGTTACGTTGTTCCAAAGGAAGGTGTACGGAGTGGTTTTTTTTTTCTTTACCCCGCAATTTGTTTAAAAATCGCTAGAAATTTACCGCTTTCGTCCCTTGGTTTCGAGATTCCTAAGAAATGCTTAAAGGTATCAAACGCGAACAAATTTCGAAGTTCTTTCACTTACTTGAATGCTTGTTTCGGAATTCGTTTGTGCGTTAAATGAATGAAACCGAAAGTGAGAAACGGCGGGCTTTCCAAATTTATGAAAACGGATTCTGTGGTGCAGCTGATAAATTTTAAAGTGTTTCTCATCGACGGGATAGAATCCGAAATTGTACGATTGATCGTGTACGTATCGTATAACACTTAAATAAATGTGGGGTGAAAAGATTTAAAATTTCGTTTTGGCGCGAAATTCCGAAATCGGAAGTGTTGGATTTATAGTTGTCGGAATTCGAAGGCAAGTGCTTGAAAACGTTTGCGAATTTTAAATTGGTTTGGTTTGGTTTGGAGTGCTACGGTCTACTTTTTGCAACACGAGGGCTAATGAGACCGGGACCTACAGCTTAGAGCCGATTCCGAACGGCTACGAACATCCATGCCTCAGTGGGATTCGAACCCACGAACTCCGGTTCCGAAGGCCAGCACCCTAACCAATCGGCCATCGTTCGGCGAATTTTAAATTGAAAACCGTCACTTTATCAAATGTTTTATATTTTTTAAAATCAAAATAGTTGTTTACAAAAAAAAGTTATTTTGCCGTTTTCAACGAACTTAGGTGCGTAAAATCTGTTTTATGAAGTCGGAAACACTATTTCACAATTATTTATGAGGCAAGAAGTGTTAATGTTTATAATATATTTTTCTAAACGTTGTATGGAAACGATTTAGGAAAAATGTGAAGCACTTTTAAAAACGCGTGGTTTAATGATCTGTCCGACAGATTTTACCTTTCTTTCGATATGAACAGTTCGTATAACTAACTTAATTGCGTTCTATGGAACATTTCCCTAGCAATGCGCAATATTCGACGTTATAAATATGTTGTTTCGTAGTAAATTTAAGAGGTTTATATATTCGGAACGTAGGTTATTAAACCTTAATGAAAATGTTAAAAAAGTGGTATAAAAAATGGAATAGGAAAGAGATGCGGAGGGTCGGTCGTACAGTTCCGAGGGATCGCGGAAACGAATGCGTGCTCTGCTTGATATAACTGTTGCAAATGACAGTTTCCAGTTCGTTGAAACGTGTTTATTTATAACATTTTTAATTCAGAAAGAGATATATACTTTTAGTTAGGGAATTACGATAACTTTTTTAAAAATCTAGATGCGAACGCGTTACCTTTCTCGGTCTTGTATTACTACCACTGTGATTTCCGTAGGTTTCTAAGCGTTTTGTTTTCCGCGACTTGGCCCTTTTTCGTGTATATTTCAGAAATATTAAGATACTTTGGTATGTTTTCGTCCGATCTATTTCACTTTCTGTTTTCCTTTCGACATTTGGATAATTTATTATGCTTTAACTTAACCGCTTCTGGATTCTTGGCGCGAATTTCTTTATTTCTCTTGGCAACGTGGTCACAGTAACCCTAGAACGTCTGGAATCGAAATTCGATTCGCGTTTGTTGACATTTTCTTTGGGAGGGTTAGTGTGAGATCTACGCGTTCGTATGTTTTCTAAGTTCGTTTTATTAATATTTCCGTGCTAAAAGTTTGGAAAAGAAGATGTGCTTATTCTATTTTCTTTAAATTTCGACTATACGTGTTGTTTCTTTCTTCTGGTTACTTAGAGTTTTGAAATAGTGTCGCAGTTTGGATTTCTTTTGGGTTAGTGTTCGTTAGGCTTCTCCATTTTTTAAAAATGCAGCACTTTTTAAATACTAGTTCTTTATAATTTTTGTTTCTGGAACTGTGCGTGGTTGTATTTCGTGTATCGTTTATGTTTACTGTTAAGTCTGTTCCCTTAAGAATTCTGACAGAGCAGGTATGATTTCTTTCGGTTTCGCCGTATGCGTTCTTTTCAAGATTCAAATTATTCTTCCTTATTTTTTTATTCATCTTTGTTTTAATGAGCTCATTTTTCTGCTTTCGATTTAGGTTGTGATTAATTAATACAGTTCGGGTTCTATAGAATTTTTTATTCGTGTTTCTGTGAATATTTTCATTTGTATTGTGTTTGCTCACTTGTGAGTATGTGTTCTTAGAACAATTAGTTTTGATTTCATTTGGTGTGCTTTTTTAACTAATACTTTTCTTAATACTGATGTTATATGTTCGATATACGGAGATTATTTTTGTTCTTTTAAATTCAACTTTCAGTTTTATTAATTATGACACATAGATTGATTTCAATGTGAGGGATTGATTTGCATTTGAAATCAACAAATATAAAACATTTCATGTTTTTCTCTTAATTTAATTGGTTTAAAAAGTATTTTTTCGTTATTTTTCAACAAATAATGTTTATTTTTTATTAAATCTTTTATTTTCCCATTCGCTTTTGGTTTCAAGGTATTCTGTTCCTTAGTTCTTGTTTTTAATACAATTGATGTTAAAGTTTTTTAAAAAGACTGCGGTTTTATTGCTTTCGATCTTTTCATTAAGATATCTCTTCTATTTTACACCTTTACACATGTTTATCACTTGCAGTTTTGGATATTTCATTATGAACTGAATCAAAAAATTATGTGATGGCTGTAATCCGAATAAATATTTAAGAGAGGTTTCTTTTTTGTTTCGTCTCAAATACGAGGTAGAGATAGGTTTTCTTTTATAAACAATGATAGCATGGATGCTTTTTCATTGTTGAATTTGATTCAGTTTATTTGATTATTGTATGTGATATGTTTTTCTTGCATTGTTGGAGATCTTAATTGTTGTAACTGAGCGGTTGGATCAGCATTTGTTTACTTTTATAAGATTTCTTTTGCAGAAGTCGCATTGTTGTACAGCAGGTTTTTAATTGTTGTAACATAACTGTTGGGTCATTATATACTATTATAAGCTTATTTTTGAATATATTACATTGTTGAATGGCATTTTTTTTTAAATTCATGAAACTGAACTCTTTGGTCAGTACTTTATTTCTTCTATACGTACTTGGCATCGCATTTTACTTCGTATACACGCAAGGAAAACACTTCATGTTTATTAGTTTTTATTATTAATTCTGATACTTTTGATATATAACGTAATTATTATGTTTACACTGTTTGCGACGTTAAGACTAAGACAGTTAATAATTTTTAACCTAACGGATTCACACTAAACTGCTTCTATTTGTTTAAATAGCTCAATAACTGAATTTGTTGGACACGCTTATACACTTATTTGAATCATAAGTTTTGTTTCTCATCAATTTTTTTTCATATGACTTGGAAGTTCTAGTTTAATTTAAATAAAAACATTTTTTCCCATGTGATGTTTATTTACCTTCTGGACATGCCCTGATTAATGATGTTTTTATACTTCATGTTTCGGTTTTCAAAATTAGCTTCGTAAAATTTTTTGAGCATATATTTATTCTTTTAGTTTTGGTTTCCGCGTGGCCAGGGTATATACATTTTTTTTTCAAATGAAACTAGTGGCCTTCTTGTAATTTGC